>MU226899.1:3489554-3506966 GCA_018584345.1 Thuja plicata
TAATGTTGTTTGCAAATAGAATGAATATGCAGATGTTAGAGATCAAATAACAATGCATATTTAAGGAAAAAATCAAATGATAAAGCTGTCTAGAGACATAAAAAATATGTGTCACTATGATATAATGTTGATATGCAGATACCAGAAGAGTAAAAATAGTATTATGAAAGGTTGTTACGAGTTTGCATGACAAAGGAAAAGATGTCCAAATGCAGTACATATGCTAGAATAAACAATGAATTAAGATGTTGTTATGTATATTCAGATAACAAATGCATTTTTTATCATAATGAAGGTCAAATGTTGTTATGCATGTTATCAATGATGGTGTAAACATGACAAGTGAATTTAGGTGTTGTTTGAATACTATTTTATGAAGTATGATGGTGTTGTTTAAAGTATATAGGATACATGGCACTATGATCTACCTTTTTTGCAAAAAAGGACAATATGCATATACAGGGGAGAATACAGCTCATAAGAAGAGGATACAATGCTTTCACAGTACATAATGCCTTTGGAAGAGATAAGGAAAACAATGCAGTAACATCTACTTCTGAAAACAATGAAAAGACAATGTGCATATACTGACAAGCATGAGTTACTTTTTATGCATGTATCCATAAGAGTGGAACAAGTACAACATCCATATTCCTAATATGAATTTGAAGAGAGGTTATATGCAGGGTATTAGTCAAATAGTGTATTCTGGTGTGCTGAAATGACAGTGATATGCAGACATTCATTGGAGCTGACATCATAAACAACATTGTCTCTATACAAGATAGACTACAGACCAACCAAAGGGGGAGCGATGAGAGCTTGTGTTAAGCTTTTAAACTACAGGGTATTCTTGCAATGTTTTAATGTTAAAACTCATATGTAACAACCGTTCCTACATTCAGCAGAGCCGACATAAGGTAGAATTCACCTCTCGATAACTATAGACAAAGATGGAGTTAACTCAAGCTGTGTGGGTATTCATCATAAGACAAGCACATTTGGATACAACCTTCTATTTCAACAGAGCCTCGAGTGTAGTAAGGGTAAACAACAAGTTCAAATAAAGATGTTGGTGTTGAATACATGAGGACAACATGATAATTGAAACTCAAGACAAAAGGGTAGACAACATTCATCACTTTTCGAGCTACAAATCATGAAAATAAAGCAGCAACATACATGATGAATAGCGACAACATAAAACAATAAAAACCCCAGATATCATTGCAAGAATCATGGTGGCATAGCAAGAAAATACCCCATAACTCAAGCATTTTGAAATATGGAATGTAAACTGCATATTCAAATAAAAGAAGACAGAGTGATAATGTGGCATAAATGGCGACTTATCTGTAGTGTTTATGTAGTGGAGTCCAACTTCCTGAATAGAGTCTGAGTCTATCTACAGTCACAGGCTCGATTTTGGTAGAGGATAGCACCATCATTTGTGGCATGAACATCATGCACTCTAGTCAAGCCCACGTTGCATGCAAAGAATTTAGTTTCAACCCAAAAACAAGACATGCATAAGTGCCATTTCATGGCATTTTCAAACTAGTGGTGAGAGCCCGAGTTCAAATGATGCAAGGATAGATCCATATCATATGGCATGCAAAAAAGTACAAAGGAGAACCAGTTCAACTGCTAAAGCCTGAGTGTCACAGATGTGCATGTACAGTGCAAGGTATTTAAACTCCAGTCGAAGAGAAGCCTGCGAATGGAGCCCAAGAACCAGAGAAGAACTTCAAGACAAAATTCCATGGTGGCTCAAACCCTAAGTTCTCCAAAAGATGCAAAAATACCTAATGAGGAATACAAATGAGATAAGATAAAAGTCTTTATCGAGTTTCGATAAAACTTTGGAGTCCGCAACAAACTGAATTGAATACTATTAATGCATATGTCCACATCCTGGCAGAGCCCGAGAAACACAGTGCCACCACATTTCCTAATTTTTCGCATAGTATGCAAGTGGGGAGAGTGGTCATGTCGACCCTCTTTCACTTAGCATTTTTTTTAGACTTAGGATTTAGTTCCTAGTTCTATTTTATAAGGTAGTGTAGTTTTGTTTTTATTTTGAATTTTATTCAAAGTTTAAACACATAAATGTTGGTAAAACAATGTAAAAAGGATTTATATCCTTTATTAAAACCAATATTTAGGGGCACTAGTCATTTTCGAAATTAGCCTCAAGGGCTTAATTTTTGGCATCAATTATGCGTTAAAACTAGGGATTGACCTAAAATTTTGGGGGGCTAAATTGTAGGCATCATTTAGGCCTCTAATTTTGGGGTTATCTTTCTATTTGAGAGGGAATTTTTGGAGGGAGATGTCATTTTTGAGATTAGCCTTGAGGGCTATATGACTGAGCTTCATTTTCATAGTTAGGGGTTCATAATCAGGAGAGAAGGTTCTTTTAGTGAACTATTGGTTCCTATAGACCTTTTTGATGCTTTTTGTATCTATTTGAGTTGCACATTTGGGACATAGTGCATATAGTGAACTTATTGTTCCTAGATGTTTTTGGAAACCATTTTGTAGCCACATTTTTAGGTTTTAAAGGAAATAAGAGCAGGTTTTCTGATTACATCAATTTCTGAGTATTGGATCCAATCCTAATCTTCTTTTCTACATTAAGTGTTGCATATTATATGTGATCTAGTAAAGTGAATGGTTTTCCAATTTCTTTCCTATGTTAAAAATTAGGCCTTTTTGCAGAATATGTAAGTTTGTTGTCAGTTTTTACTATTCGTGGTATTAACCCTAATAGTGAATTCTAGTCAACCTTTATGTTGAGTAGAGAATGATAAATGCAGCTTAGTGAATTTGTAGTTGGGGATGCTGGTTTGAAAAATCCTGATAGATCTAGAGTAAGTTTTGGTGTATCACCCCATTTCCCATTCAGTTTAAATATTTCTCCCTTTTTCCCAATTCAGTTTTCAATTAGTAGGTGATATCCCAAATCAGATAGGAACCGACCTAGAATCCAGAGACTCCTTCTCAGACATAGTCTACCCACAACTAGAGAAGGTTTCCATTGTTAGGATGGAATTGTTGTGTAACCCTAATGCCTGAGTTAGGGTGACAATTCTAAACCTCAACAGTCATCAAAATATGTTTTTTTTTTAATTTCTCATATGTCAATCAACCTTTATAAGTTTGAGAGATGACTTATTTCCTTTATTTTTCTTCAAATACTTCTGCAACTTACCTTTGGCACATGCCTATATCTTAGGCGGCTTTTTGAAACTATGTTTTAAATGTTATAATTTAAATCTTATATTCGCGGTGACTTCAGGATAAATCAAATCTCCAATATTCACACATATAGAATGCTAAAATTATATATGATGATAAGTCTTATCAAGGTGCCATAATAATTGTTTTCATACCTTGAGAAGGCCTTATCAATATTTCATAATCATTGTTGATATACCTTGAGAAAACCTTATTTACTGTTCAATAATCATTTGTGCCAACTATTAGACTATCAGGACTGAATATGTCCACAATGTAAGTCAAAGAGAACATATCAAAGATAGCTATATACATGTTCAATGTATAAATAGTATTGGATGAACTACAACTGATTGTATGTTTGAAGTCATTTGTTGATAGTCAACCGAGTTACAGATATGATGATTGACATTATTAGTTGATGTATTGTCATTGATGTCAACTTGTTTGAGTATCATAATGGTAGAAAACATCTATTATGAATTGGAGATTTGGAACACACAAAGTTTATGTGGTAAAAAAATGAAGAGTTTTGTATACACCAAGAGATAGTGAACACCGAGTAAAACACAGTGTATACTGAGCACAGTGATAACTGAGCTAGGGATTGCTGACACAACATAGTATTGACCAAGCAGTTAATTCAAACTTAGGCTGACTAGAATGTTGAGCTGGCAATTGATGTTTTCAAGGTAAATGATAAGGTTTGTTATGTTGATCAAACAGTTATGAAAATTCAATGAAGATCGAACGATAAAGATTGAAACGTGTTTTTAACACAACTGTCGAGGATGGTTTAAGCGGAAAAATTTGAAGGATGGAAATTAAATGAGCTATGATGTCTATATAAGAGACAAGTGATTAATTTTGACTCATGTACACACCTAATGCACACATGCGAAGTTTATACATGACTGATCAAACTGGCTAAATACAAAGCTGAGCATTTCTACAGACATTACCGAGTGATAAAGGAAAGAGCAATACTAAGTAGAACATAGCATGGTGAATCAAAAGAAATGAAGTGAAAAAATTGATCAGAGGTATTATGTACTTAGCATAGATCTGAAAATAAGCAAAATGAAGTTGTATTTGAATCAGATCATTACTGTATCAGTTTAAACATTGTTACAGATAAATCTCTTAACTGAGTAGGATGTGAAAGTCTTTATTATGACATTCTAATGAATGTTGAGTGTTTTCTTGTTGACCCCGTAGTGAATGCATGGTCAAGAGAGAACTGTTAGTTTTAAATCCTCTAACAAGGTCACATTTAACAGTGTGCATTGTAACCTTTAATAGTGTTGGCTCTTCACCGAGCTCACTTCAAAAGAGTGAAATATTTTGGGTTACCAATACCACATGGTTTTTCCCTTAGTAGGGTTTCCATGTTAAAAATCTATGTGTCAATGTGCATGAATGTTGTGGATTGTTATTTTTCTTTACACTCTACTTTAATGACATTGATCGGTAATCATAGTATTAATTTACTGATACTCGGTAAACAACTAGAATACATATTTTATATTTCACCAAGTTGAATTATATGTTTGAAATTGTTTTTATATACATCTAGAGGAATTTGGGACTGTAGGATAATTGGGAGCTAACTGATTCACCCCCTCCTCTCAGTTATTCTAACAATTGGTATCAAAGCGAGTGATCTTAGAAGGAAAGTTTTGAAGGACTTAAGCTAAAGATCACAAGATGTATAAGAGAGATGCACCGAAACTGAACAAGGAGAACTTCTCAACATGGAAAAGAAGAATGAGACTATACCTATCAGAGATTGGAGATAACATTATAGATTATCTAGGTAATGAATTCATTCTACCTATTGGACCTTTGACTATCAATTAGATGAAAGAGAAACATGAACACAACCTTATAATGGTGGAGATTGCTTCTTCACTTACTGATTTTGAATTTGAGGATATCAAGACATGTACAACTGCCAAGCAGATGTGGGACAAGCTTACACTAGTTTATGGAGGAGATGGAAATGTACTGAGAGCTAAAGCTGAAAGTCTTCGAGGGAAATTTGATGACATGAGAATGAAAGAAGGAGAAAACATAACACAATATAGTACTCGACTTAAGGAAGTTGTGAATGCTATTTGAGGAGCTAGTGGAACTATTGATGAAGACACTATTGTGAGTAAGATTCTTAGAACTTTATTACATATTTATTTTATAATATTCTATGCAATACATGAAATGAGAGCAGCATCTGGAAATAATATTATTGTTGATAGTCTTGTTGGAATATTGATTTCTTTTGAGCTGAATAATTTTGACAACAATATTGTACCTACTACGAAATCCGCATTTATGTCTACTTTGAAAATTGGTAAATATAGTAGCAAACACATAATAAAAAATAATAGTGACAATGACAGTGATGATAAGGAACTTGATGAACTTGAAGCTTTAATGGTTAGAAGATTGCACAAAGGTAAAGGAAGATATAAAGGTAAACTACCTTTGATATGTTTTAACTATAAAGAGATTGGCCATTTTGCTGCAAGATGCCCTAACAGAAAGAATGATGAAAGAAATGATAGATCTAATGATAGAAAATATGACAGAGATTACATAAGTAATTGACAGTATGATAGAAGAGATAACCAAGATTACAAGGATACAGGTAAGAAATCCTGTTACATTGCTGAAGATAATGATAATGATACTGGTTCAGATAGTGATGAAGATATTCAGATGAAGATGAAAGGTATGTAGAAACAACACTTATTTCTAAAGTTATTAAGCATGACATTTGGGTTATTGATAGTGGCTATAAACATCACATGACTGGAGATAAAGGAAAATTTGAATTTCTTGAACATTATGATGGTGGATTTGTTAGAATGGGAAATTATACACCTTGTCAAGTAAAAGGAAAAGGTACTATTATGTTGAATAATCAAATCAAATGTGATAACACATATTGGGTGAAAGGACTTAACTATAATTTGTTGAGTGTTTCACAGCTGAATAACACAAGTCACTGAGTTGCTTTTGAGAACAAAAAAGCTAGAATCTATGATGGAACTAGAAAATTGATTGGCACTGGTGAACAATCAAAAGGTAACCTATTCTATATTGACATTGCTGAATGTACTTGTTTGTTGGAAAAGAATGAAGTTATATGGTTATGGCATAAGAGGCTTTGTCATGTAAATTTTGACAACATGGTTAAGATTAGTAAGAGAAGAAAAGTTAGAGGCTTACCGAGCTCATCTAAACTAGACCATGTTATGTGCAAGAATTGTTAAATGGGAAAGATGTCAAAATCTAGTTTCAAGAGAAAGAATTTTTCATCTAATGATATTTTGGAGTTAGTTCATATAGACCTATGTGGACCAATGAGAACAAAGAGCTATTGTGGGGACAAATACTTTATTTTATTTGTTGATGATTACTCTAGAATGATGACTATCATGTTCTTAAAAGAAAAATCTAAAGCATTTAATATGTTTAAATGGTATAAAAATAAAGTGGAAAAATAAAGTGGAAGAGAAATGAAGTGTTTGAGATCTGATAGAGGAGGTGAATTTATTTCTGATGAGTTCACTAACTTTTGTAATGAGTATGGAATCAAAAGACAGGTTTCTACACCAAGGACACCACAACAGAAAAAAATTGCTGAAAGAAGAAATAGATCAATTATAGATTGTGCTAGAACACTGATGATTGAAAAGAATGTTGCACAAACATATTGGAGAGAAGCTATTAGTACTGTTGTATACACACTAAACCGAGTACAATTGAAGAAAGATACAAAAAATACACCTTGTGAGATATGGTATGGTTACACACCTAATGTGAGTTATTTTAGAATATTTGAAAGTTGTTGTTATATTCTAAAAGATGATAGAAATGGTAAATTTGATTCAAAAAGTGATGAAAGAATATTTATTGGATATTTTACTAAGAATAAAGCCTACAAATGTTTGAACAATACTTCTAACAAAATCATTGAAAGTGCAAATGTGAAAGTTGATGAGTTTATTAAGAAGAATGACGAGGACAACATGGAAGAACTGGAAGATTACAATAGATTTGTCTACATGGAAGAACCTGATACTATACCAATGCAAATGCCTAATGTTATTGTGCAACAGGGTAATGTCATCGGACAACAGGTAGCATAGACCGAGAATTGGGAAAATGTTGAAACTGAAGATCATGAATAAGAACACAATGAACATGCTGGAGAAGATAATGAAGAACAAAGAACTGAACCTAAACTTGCCAAATATGTGAGAAGACATATAATCCAGAAAATCAAATGATTGGAGATAAAAGAGCTGGCATGATGACAAGAAGTAAGTTGAAAGACAACACATGTTTAATTTGTGAATTTGAGCCTAAGAATGTTAGAGATGCATTAGAGAATGAAGAATGGATTACTACAATGAATGAGGAAATTGAGCAGATACATAAAAATAAGACATGGAATTTAGTACCGAGACCAAGTGATAAGAATGTCATTGGCACCAAGTGGATTTTTAGAAACAAATTGAATGAGAATGGAGATGTAACCAAAAATAAAGCAAGATTAGTTTGCAAAGGGTATGCACAAGAAGAAGGGATTGATTATGGAGAAACTTTTGCACCCGTTGCTAGACTTGAAGGAGTTAGAATATTACTTGCATACATAGCATATAATGGATTCAAAGTATATCATATGGATGTTAAGTCTGCATTTTTTAATGGAATACTGGAAGAAGAGGTATACATTGAAAAACCCGAAGGATTTGTTGATCCTAACAAGACAAACATGGTATGTAAGTTACACAAAGTTTTATATGGATTGAAACAAGCACCAAGAGCATGGTATGAAAGAATACACTCCTATCTTATAAGTATTGGATTTATTAGAATAAGTGATAACAAAAATTTGTATTTAAAAGGAGGAAATGATGATAAGACCCTTATTGCTGAAATTTTTGTTGATGATATTATATTTGGAGGGAATGATAATCTATGCACTTCATTTGTTGATGAAATGAGGAAAGAATTTGAAATGTCAATGTTCGGAGAGATCAAATTTTTATTGGATTGCAGATTTTACAAAAAACTATAGGTATCTACATCACTCAGTACAAATACATCAAGGAAGTACTAAAAACATTTATAATGGAAGAATCAAAACCAATTGGAACACCTATGGTGACAGGATGCAAACTGACAAAAGAAGATAAGACACCTGAGGTAAATCAGACTTTGTATAGATCTATGATTGGAAAGCTAATGTATATTGTTCACACAAGACCAGACATAACACACATAGTTGGAATTGTTGCAAAATTTTCTACTAACCCCAGAGAATCACATATGATTGTTGTTAAGAGAATTTTTAGATATCTGAAGAACACTAAAGACTACAGATTATGGTACAAAAGAGATGGCGAATTTGAACTGAAAGTTTATACTAATGTTGATTGGGCTAGGAACATTGATGATAGAAAGAGAACTACTGGTGGAGCATTATTTATTGGAGAAATATTAGTTACTTGGATAAGTTAAAAACAAGGATGCATATCTCAGTCAACTACAGAAGCAAAATATGTTGTTGTTGCTGCAAACTGTTTGAATATTGCATGGATAAAACAACTTTTGAAAGGCATGAATGAAGAGATCACTGACCCAGTGATAATTTGTTGTGATAATACAAGTGTAATAAATATTTCAAAGAATCTTGTGATGCATGCAAAAATAACGCATATATCTATCAAATATCACTACTTGAGGGAAAAAGTACAAGATAAATAAGTGATACTGGAATATATACAATCAAGAGAACAACTTGTAGACATATTCACTAAACCCTTACCAAAGGATACATTTGAGTACTTGAGAGGTAGAATAGGGGTTCGTCCCTTGTCTTTTGGTCACTAAGATTACTATGAGGTTGCATCAACCTACACATAATCAGAAGATCAGACATGTTGATGCAAAGCTGAACTGGACTGACATAGACATATCAGTACACTGCAAGGTACTTACTACACCGAACACTAGAGATATTTTTGGCTATTGAAGAGCTCTATATTTCATTTTGGCATTGCTGTCAAAGGGAGAGAGATTCGATGAAATATTCAAAGGGAGAGAGATTCATTGAAACATCTATCTATCAAAGGGAGAAAAGAGAAAGGGAGAGAAATATCTATCTATAGAGAGATTAAGAACAAAAGAGTCAAATTTGCAGCGAGAGTCTGCATGGTGAATTTTTAATATTGACACACTTTTTATATTCAAGCTAGGGAGAGCTACAGAATTGTTGCAGCTATAGAACAAAAGTTTGGTATTTTCTATGGAATATTTAATATTGTGTTGCCATCAATGCCAAAGGGAGAGATTGATGAACTACAACTAGTTGTACTTTGAAGTCATTTGTTGATAGTCAACCAAGTTACATATATGATGATTGATATTATCAGTTGATGTATTGTCATTGATGTCAACTTGTTTGAGTATCATAATGGTAGCAAACATCTGTTATGAATTGGAGATCTGGAACACACAAAGTTTATGTGGTTGACAAATAAAGAGTTTTGTATACACCGAGAGACAGTGAACACCGAGTAAAACACAGTGTATACTGAGCATAGTGATAACTAAGCTAGGGATCGCCAACACAACATGGTATTGACCAAGCGGTTAATTCAAATCGAGGCTGACTAGAATGTTGAGCTGGCAATTGATGATTTCAAGGTAAATGATAAGTTTTGTTATGTTGATCAAACGGTTATGAAAATTCAAGTAAGATCAAATGACAAAGATTGAAACGTATTTTTTAACACAACTGTCAAGGATGGTTTAAGTGGAAAAATCAATGGTGGAGATTAAGTGGAAAAATCAATGATGGAGATTAAGCGGCAAAATATGAAGGATGAAAATTAAATGAGCTATGATGTCTATATAAGAGACAAGTGATTCATTGTGAATCATGTACACACCTGATGTGCACATGCGAAGTTTATGCATGACTGATCAAACTGGATAAAGACAGAACTAAGCATTTCTACAAAGATTACCGAGCGACAGAGGAAAGAGCATTACCGAGAAGAACAGAGTATGGTGAATTAGATGAACTGAAGTGAACAAATTGATCAGAGGTATTATGTACTTAGCATATATCTAAAAATCAGCAAAATGGAGTTGTATTTGAATTAGATCATTACTGTGTCAGTTTAACCATTGTTACAGATAAATCTCTTAACCGAGTAGGACGTGAAAGTCTTTATTATGACATTCTAATGAATGTTGAGTGTTTTCTTGTTGACCCCATAGTGAATGCATGGTCAAGAGAGAACTGTTAGTTTTAAATCCTCTAACAAGGTCACATTTAACAATGTGCATTGTAAACTTTAACAAGGTTGTCTCTTCACTGAGCTCACTTCAGAAGAGTGAGATATTTTGGGTTACTGGTCCCAGGTGGTTTTTCCCTTAGCGGGATTTCCATGTTAAAAATCTATGTGTCAATGTGCATGAATGTTGTGGATTGTTATTTTGCTTTATACTCTACTTTATTGTCATTGATCGGTAATTACATTATTAATTTACTGATACTCGGTAAACAACTAGAAGATATATTTTATATTTCACCAAGTTGAATTATATGTTTGAAATTGTTTTTATATACATCCGGAGGAATTTGGGAGTGTAGGATAATTGGGAGCTAACTGATTCACCCCCCCCNTTCCCCCCCCCCCCCCCCGCCCCCTAGTTATTCTGACAGTATCATCAATGATAAACATTATGAATTCAATAAAAGAGCAGTTTGTCAATCAATATAGCTATGAGTAGAGCATATCAAAGATCATGTAGTGCCAATGATAGAGATTGTGTATGTCATTGTCCCCATTGGAGCATATCAAAGACCATGTAGTGCCAATGATAGAGATTGTGCATGTTATTATCCCCATGTAAGTACCATCATAAGTGTATATATCATCAAGTATCATATGTACTATATGAATCATCCGCCCCTATGTAAGTGTAGACACCTAAAATTGGTCAGGTGTTCTATTTCAACTCAAATCTACATTTCAATCAAATTTACTCTAAACTTCATCAAAATGGACTAAATCATATCAAATGGACATTTATTTAATCAAATTGGGACAAAATCAATCAAATCAAAGGATCAATTAACAATGACATTAAATTTAATATAAGCCTAAAGGGATTAATCAAAATATATAATTGATTTTAATCAATTAATTGTATAGTTTAAATCAAAAATCAAATCCAACCTATTCCCCTACATGGCTAAATTAATTAATTGATTAAGCTAATTAAATCCTAATATCTTTCAACAAGGATTAAAAGAGCCAATAAGAATTGAGAAGGCAAAGCACATGGATCACTCCAAATTTTGCATCTCTACCACTCATTTGACCCTTTTGCATCTCAACCACTCGTTCTTGTCATCTTACCTCAACCTTTGAGACAATCATTTAAATTGTCCCCCCATTTGAAACTATTTGAAATCCTTTCACTCGACCAAGGCTAAACCATGATCAATTGACTCCACCCCCTACACTTGGGAAATCCTATAAATAGAAGGCATTTTGTAAGCATAAACAATCCTAGACATTTGAATGCAAAGCATCCACACTAAAGTCATTTTGAGAGCAATATCAAAGTAATTTGAGCATTTTCAAGCATTTGTGAGAGCATTTGAGTGAATTATTGAGACAATTTCAGAGAATTAGGAACTAGATAGGTATATCATTATCAATTTTCTTAGTATAGGACTATCACTAGTAGAGATTTAAGCTGAGAGCTCTCTATTAGAATGCTTAGTTAGTGATCCATGGGATGCTTAATGATTTGTTTTCAATTCTTAGCTTAATTATTGATATTTTTCCATAGAATTGTTAGGAAATAAACTAATCTCGTGAAGGTGTAAAAATCACACACACAAATGACGCACACTGTGGGGCTTTAGGCCTATGATCTCATTTTTGCTGATATTTTGAAGTTTTTTGCTTCATTTTGGGTTTATTTTACAGATTACAGGTAAAGTGACGCCTACAAGAAAAATGATGACGCCTGCACACAGTGAAACGATGCCTATAATGCCTTCTATTTTCTTATCTAACTTCTTTCAACGCCTATCAGTCAAATAACGACACCTTTGCTCGTAAAGTGACGCCTATGAGCCTTGAAATAATGCTTATTATATTGTAAAGTGATGCGTTCAGTCTGTAAAGTGACGCGTACAATTTATTAAGTGGCACGTACAGTCTATAAAGTGACACGTACACACAGCAAAGTGATGTGTACACACTACAAAGTGATGTGTACACACTGTAAAGTAACATGTACACATAGTAAAATAACGCCTGCAAGGTGTAAAATGACGCTTACAGTCTTCTGTGTTTTTTTAGTTGCAGATTAAAAAATCTAGAATACTAAAGTTGTTTTATTGATTTTTCTGTAGATGAACAGACATCCAAAGGTGCAGAAACCAAAACAAAGGATCAACAGGGAGAACAAAGAGGTAAGGCTCTTCAACAAGCATGCAAAAGAAACATTTAATGCAATCATTTTGGAGATTTTAAAAGAAGAGGAAGCATTATTTGAACATTTCATTAAAGTTAGTGATGCTTACAAAAAGAAATCTCCTTCTCTCAATTGATTTCATTTATCAAGTCCTTAAGCTTTGATTTTGCAAAATTTTGTTAAGGATCTTAAATTCGTTGTCAATTCAATTTATTTTTCTTCATTTTGGTTGTGGTGTTTACTAACTTGTTGGAGGAGACAGAGAGGGAATGATCACCACTAGGTGAGTAAGCAAAAACCTCAAAAATGCTCCTAGCCTTTACTAGCATCGAAATGAGGTATTTTACTTAACAAGCTTGCTTTGCTTAAATTGTGGCATTTTCATTTGAATCTAATTTAATAGGGCCACCCTATTATTGTCCATTCAAACAAGACATATGCTCTCAAATTTTTGAAGTTGGCCAAAAGTGTTGTGTTTGGGTGGTAGAAAGAAAGGGAGAAATTGAACCACACATTTCAATTTATTTAAACCTCCTTGTCAAGAGGTTAAAAATGAACAAGTGTGATTGAAGTGTTTGGAATTAAGGAGAGTAATAGGGATATGTTATTCACTCTTGAGTGAATAAAATTCCCAAACTTACTTAACTAAATTCAATTTTTGCTTTTCATGAACATGCTAGATACATAGAGGGCCTGCCTCCCGAGAATTCCTTTACGAAGGCGGTGAGAGGGAATGACCCAAGTTGGAGACAATCACTTAAGTTGTGATACTATCCAACCCACTATAATCAAATGAACTCATCCCCAAAGGGTTGAAGTGACTAAATTGTGTTGAGAATCTTTACTTCCTTGAGTAGTCCTTTGAGATTGTGCAAAATCATACTTTTGTGCATATGGGAAGCCCTTGTAATGAGGGTATAGGAGACTCTACATGGTTTAGAATGGAGGTGTTAAATAAAACCTGGTTAATTTAGCAAGCTACCTTTTTAGAGCCATGTTTAAAAGCCAAAATTGACCTTAAGTAGATTGCTTGGAAGAGATTCTCGTGCAAGACCCGTGAAAACATCTGAGAAAATACACTTCATGTGTTTTAGGAGTAAAAGGGAAAATTGATGTGTGTGTTATGTTTGTCTCTTTATTTTCAAGAAAGAACATAATCCAACAAATCTGATCACAGACTTTATACTTTTAAATCCTTAAAAACTATGATAAACCAACTTTTCCAGCAAAATGACACGTACAACAAGTTAAACAATGCCTACAAACATTCTTGTAACGCTTATAATTTGAAGTTACGCCTACAATTGACAAAACAACACTTATTTTGTTGGCAAGTAATGCCTGAAAGTTGTGAAATCATGCTTTCAAACAACAAAATAATGCCTACACACTTCAGAATCACGCATGATATATTTCCAAGTAATGCGTACACATGCTTAAACTCACATGTACACATCAATAAAGTGACACCCAAAAACAAAGAAGGTCAAATAGAGGTCATTTCTCGAGGGTTTGGAAATATTTTGAAATCATATTTGGATACCCTTTTCGGAGTTATTTCTATCTAGTGCAACAAATAGATCAGATTCTTCAAAAACATTTATAATGATGAATCTATTTGAGAAACAAATCAATCCTATGGTGGAGAATAATTATCAAAATCAAGATCAAAATCTCCATAGGACTCAATACGACGAAGTAAATGAAGATGAAATATTGGAGGCATCCCAAGATCCCATGTTTATGGAAACAATGCACTTAATTTTGAAGAGGGATAAAGAAGCATATTTCGTAAAGTTAGCCCAATTAGGAGTTAGACTTCCTCATAATTATGACACATCGACCTTAAGGAACAATAAGGAAAAACAAAAGGATGCATCATTGAATACGCCATCGTTAAGATCAATTTTTCATTGTCTTTATGATGATGGGCCATCCGTATCTTCATCTTCTTCAAGAAAAGAAGCATTTAAGCGCTACAAACCTAACTTGGATCAAGGCAAATTTCATGACCATCCTATTTTTGATCAAGAGAATAAAGAGAAAGGTGCCACTCTCAAGCAAGACCTAACTCAAACCCCTAGCACACCTAACTCAAACCCCTAGCTCCTTATTTTTGGCATGTACTGACTCTATCCAAGTCAGGAGAGTGTGTGTGGACCTTAGAAGGTCATTTGTTTTATTTCCCTAAAATGGATATGACTAGGTCAATCCATGTCTAGATAGGTTGCTTAGTTGGTTTCTTTTAGTTATGTGTGTGTGAGAGGTAGTTGGTAAGCCTCTAGAAATCTAACCAAGGCATCGAGAACTTTGGATAAGCTTCTTGGTATCACTGGCACTCAGCATACACTGGTGCCTAGCAACTTGGCCTACATTGCCTAGCAGCTCGGCCTACATTGCCTAGAAGATTGACCTACTTTTCCTAGCAACTCAGCCTACATTGCCTAGCATCTCAGCCTACACATTCCTAGCAGCTCAGCCTACATGTGCCAAGCAGCTCGACCTACATTTGTGCCTAGCAGCTCAAGCTACATTTTTGCCTAGCAACTCGGTCAATACTAGAGCTCAACTTGCTTTACTGTTGCGCACCAATATTCAGTCGTAATGGCCCATGAAAAGAGGATCTTGTCTTTTATGGACAATATGGTTAGCGTAATGGTTCCTAAAGAGATTCTTGCGAATGAGTGGACCGGTAGGGTTGTTTCCTATGAGAGGATGGTTACTAATAACATCTAGAGCCTTCATTTTTAGAGATCTAGAGGGTAGAGGTTGAAGAAGAAGAGCAGCTACAGGAAAGTTAGAGATTTGTAGATTATTGTACTGTTTTGTTTTGTTTCTAGTAATGAAAATTTGTAGACTGTGTGTTTAGTGGATATCAAGTTTCTTTGTGGTTCATTTTGCATGCAAGTAGATTAGTTATTTTTTTTTCTGTTTTGTAATCTGTTAGTTCTTCACCTATTCTGGGTTGTAAGTAGTAATGGCCCCTCAAGATTCCTAAATCCATGGTGAGAATCATGTGTTGGGATGGAACTCGAGAGGAGCCCTTATACATAGTTTCCTTTTTGTTTTCTATAGGAGTAAAAGAAAAGAGTCTGGAGATCTTACCCTAGGCGAGCTTGGTAATAGTCCGGCTAGGGAAGAGAATGAGAACAATATTCTAAAAATATTGGTTGAATGAATCTATTTGTGTAGGTTCATTGAGGAGGAGATGAAAAGCATTTTTATGGGGACTGAGTATCAAAGAGGAGGTAAAGTTGAGAGTGACTTACCTTAGTTTAGGGTTGTGAACACCCTAAAGGATCTAGGAAAAAGATCTCAGAATAGAGCCAAGCTGGTTCTGTAGCAGCAACAAGACTTTTGTCCACATTAGATTGGTATTAGAGCCCTAAACGATTTGGGTGCGTGTTGTTTGGATGTTATCTGCAGAAACATCTATCAACTCATCCAAGATGGTGACCAACGTGGAACTCACAAAAGATGTGGAAGAGAAAAAGGAGGAGAATAGACTTCTGAAGGAATAGTTAGCTGAAATGGTGATTAATTTGGAAGAAGTGCAGCTTAGGACTGCAACAGTCAGTGAATGGATAAGAGAAGCTGATGGAAAGGGTAAAGCAGTGGCAGAGGAAGACATTATTCTAGAGCCAGACCCTGTGCTCCAAGAAGAGCCATTCTTGAAAGCATTGAAGGCAATGAGTGGTAAGTCCTTAGAAGGTGTGCCTCTATTTAGTGGCAAGATGGAACCAAAATAAATAATGGAATGGATAGAAGGTCTTGAAAATCACTTTGAATATGATAATGTGACTGAAGCTTAGAAAGTAAGAATAGCCAAGACAAGGTTGAGAGGAACTACTCTCACTTGGTGGAATTTTATCCAAGATGAGAGGGAAAAAGGAGAAAAGAACCCCATAACCAGTTGGAAAGGTATGGTGGCCAAGATGAAGGAAACTTATCTTCCTGATGATTATGAAGTGCAGTTGTACAAAAAGAGACAGAATTTGAGACAAAAAGATTTAGAAGTTAGTTCCTACATCGAAGAATTTCACAAACTATGCTTAAGATCACATGTGATGGAAGAAGAAAGCTTGAAAGTGGCTAGGTACTTGAATGGACTCAAGTGGAGTATCCAAGAGGAAATTAGTCTCTTAAACCCCAAGACTGTACACCAATGTTACTAGCTAGCCCTCAAGGTGGAGGAAAAATTCAAGAAGAAGCAAGATTCAAATAGCAGAGGAAGAGGAAGAGACAACAAAGGTCATAGAGGAGGACATGGAGGAAGAAATTAGAGTGAGTCCAAACACACTGAGAATCAAGGAGAATCTAGTAACACAAGAGGTGGTTATAACCGTGGAAGAGGTTCAAATAGTATTTCAAGAGGAAGAACTAATAACCAAGGAAGAGGATCTTACTTCTCTTCAATGAAGCGTTACAACTGTCAGCAATTTGGACATCCTGCATATCAGTGTCCTAAAAAGGTTCTACTTCTCAAGGAGGTGGGAAAAGAGTTAACTATGTCCAAGAAGAATCAAGTTGTAGTAGCAAGCCATCCGAGGTACCATTAGAATCAGAAGAAGGTGAGAACCTCATGATAAGGAGGACCTTAATCAGAGAGCCAAGCAAAGAAGAACCAAGCCAAAGGAGAGCACTCTTTAGAGT
>MU226899.1:3508582-3518745 GCA_018584345.1 Thuja plicata
GAAGCTAAATGATGCAAAGAAGAAGTACTCTTCTTATGACTTAGAGTTGTATGCTCTAGTCCAAGCACTCAAGAAGTGGAGGCACTACTTTCTACCAAAGGAGTTCATAGTATATACTGATAACCAATCTCTCAGCTTCCTTAACTCTCAAGACAAACTCAGCAGAAAACACATAAAGTGGGTGGAGTATCTACAAGCCTACACTTTCAATATCAAGCATAAAAAGGGAGTACAAAATAAGGTTGCTGATGCATTGAGTAGAAGGCTTCTCACAGTCCAAGAAGTTCAACTACAAAGCATAGGTATTGATAGCTTCAAAGACCTATATATTGAAGATGAAGATTTTTCCCAAATCTATAAGGTATGCAAGGAGTTTAAAAACAACTTTCATGGTGAGTTTTCTGAATATACCTTGCAGAATGATTTATTGTTTAAAGGAGGTCAGCTTTGTGTTCCTAAAGGATCTATGAGAGAGAATTTGATCCAAGAAAAACATAATGGAGCACTTAGTGGTCATTTTGGAGTCAGTAAGACTCAAGAGCTAGTCACTAGGTTCTATTTTTGGCCTAGAATGAATAGAGATGTTAGACAGTATGTTAAGAGTTGTGTAGTGTGTCAAAAAGAAAATGACACATCTTCTAATGTAGGTTTTTACCAGCCACTTCCAATCCCAACCAGACCATGGGAATGCATAAGCATGGATTTTGTAGTTGGTTTGCCAAGAACAAGGAAGGGATATGACAGTATTTTTGTTGTAGTGGACAAATTTAGTAAGATGACACATTTTATACCTTGTAAGACCATTCATGATGCTTGTACCATTGCTCAATTGTTTTTCAGTGGAGTGGTGAGGATACATGGACTCCCACTTAGTATTGTTTCAGACAGGGACAGCAAATTCATGAGCCATTTTTGAAAGACCTTATGGAAAAAGCTTGGCACTAACTTGTATTTTGGATCTCCCTACCATCCACAGACAGATGGCCAAACAGAGGTAGTAAATAGGAGTCTTGGTAACTTGCTGAGATAACTCACAAAGGAGTACGGTCAAGCATGGGACCAACTCATTGGACAAGCTAAATATGCATACAATGATACAGTAAATATATCAACTGGTAAGAGTCCTTTTGAAATTGTTTATGGCTTTCACCCAACAGGGATTTTTGAGCTTAGAGAATTGAAGGAAGGAATGCATGGTAGTGGATATGCTGAGGAATTTGTTCATTCAATTAGGGAAGTACATGAAAGTGTGAGAAAGAACTTGATTGAAATGTTGAAAAGGTAAAGCAAAAGGTGGATACATCAAAGAGGGATGTTCAGTTTCAGATTGGAGACTTTGTGATGGTACACTTGAACAAACATAGGCTACAAAAAGGTGTTCCTCACAAGCTACAAATGAAGAGGCTAGGTCCATGTAAGATACTTGCAAAGTATGGAAACAATGCATACAAGGTGGAGCTTCCTGAAGACATTGGGTTGTCACTGGTTTTCAACATTGCAGATTTTATAGGATACAAAGGACCAATTCAAGATGCTGATCAGAACCTTCAAGAGGTAATACAAGAGGTAAAAGATCTGAAATTAACCCCTACTCCATCTATGACAGCTGAAATGATACTAGACTCAAGGGTCTACAAGAAGACTAGGAACATAGACTATATGGAGCACCTTGTCAAATGGCATGGCAAAGAAGATGTTGATGCTACTTGGATAAGAGAAACAAACTTTAAGAGGTTGGGCATTGATCCAAACATGCTTAATCCAAGGATGGATTAACCTTTCTTTTGTCTAGGGGAGTATGGTACAGAAGCACACCTAACTCAAACCCCTTGCTCCTTATTTTTGGCATGTACTGACTCTAGCCAAGTCAAGAGAGTGTGTGTGGACCTTATAAGGTCATTTGTTTTATTTTCCTAAAATGGATATGACTAGGTCAATCCATGTCTAGATAGGTTTCTTAGTTGGTTTCTTTTAGTTGTGTGTGTGTGTGAGGTAGTTGGTAAGCCTCTGGAAATCCAACCAAGGCATCGAGAACTTTGGATAAGTTGCTTGGTATCACTAGCACTTGGCATACACTGATGCCTAGCAACTCGACCTACATTGCCTAGCACCTTGGCCTACATTGCCTAGCAACTTGGCCTACATTGCCTAGTAGCTTAGCCTACATTTCCTAGCAACTCAGCCTACATTGCCTAGCAGCTCAGCCTACATGTGCCTAGCAGCTCGGCCTACATTTGTGCCTAACAGCTCGACCTACATTTGTGCCTAGCACCTCGGCCTACATTTGTGCCTAGCAGCTTGGTCTACATCTGTGCCTAGCAACTTGACCTACATTTGTGCCTAGCAACTCAGCCAACACTAGAGCTCAGCTTGCTTTACTATTGCTCAACAATATTTAGTCGTAACAGCCCATGAAAAGCAGATCTTGTCTTTTATGGACAATATGGTTAGTGTAACAGTTCCTGAAGAGATTCTTGTGAATGAGTGGACCGGTAGGGTTTTTTCCTATGAGAGGATGGTTACTAATAACATCTAGAGCCTTCATTTTTAGAGATCTAAAGGGTAGAGGTTGAAGAAGAAGAGAAGCTACAGGAAAGTTAGAGATTTGCAGATTATTGTACTATTTTGTTTTGTTTCCAATAATGAGAATTTGCAGACTGTGTTTAGTGGATATCAAGTTTCTTTGTGGTTCATTTTGCATGCAAGTACATTAGTTATTTTATTTCTATTTTGTAATCTATTAGTTCTTCACCCATTCTGGGTTGTAAGCAGTAATGGCCCCTCGAGATTCCTAAATCCATGGTGAGAATCATGTGTTGGGATGGAACTCGAGAGGAGCCCTTGTACATAGTTTCCTTTTTATTTTCTATAGGGTTAAAAATAAAGAGTCAGGAGATCTTACCCTAGGTGAGCTTGGTAATAGTCTAGCTAGGGAAGAGAATGAGAATAATGTTCTGAAAACATTGGTTGAATGAATCTATTTGTATAGGTTCAGTAAGGAGGAGATGAAAATCATTTCGATGGGGACTGAGTCTTGAAGAGGAGGTAAAGTTGAGAGTGACTTACCTTAGTTTAGGGTTGTGAACACCCTAAGGGCTCTAGGAAAAAGATCTCAGAATAGAGCCAAGCTGGTTCTCTAGCAGCAACAAGACTTATGTCCACATCAGGTGCCACTCTCAAGAAAGACCCAATGTACAAACCTCTATCTAGAAAGGTTTCTCCCATAGCCTTTACTCCTTTCATCCTTCATCCATCTCACAAAGCTTCACAACTATCCAAAATTCATTCATCAAAGAGTGAGCCTAATGATGATACTTTTCACGTTGACTATGTCTACCCTCAAGGGCTACCTCTAAAAGAAACCCAAGCTAACTTACATCTTGATGCAAATCATTTCAATGCTTCAAAGATCTTACACCCTAAGCTATCATGTGCTTCAATTCCTATTCAAAAGGATTCTCCATCATTCCTCCAAACATTCCACATGCATATCCAAACATATACCTTGTCCTTAGAAGCAGCTCCTGTCAAGATAATAATCGAAAGATAAAAGAAACAAATATAAATAAAGATCAAGATCAAGATTCTATACAATTCCCTCCCATATTTGATGAAGCTCCCATATCTATAGAATCTCGTGACGATCCTCTTGCACCCTTTCATTTCTTCCAAGAAGGCATCCCTCCACCTGAAGAGCTACATACCTCTTCACTTCCCAAGCAAGATCAATATATCCCTCTACCTCAAGAGCTACATACCTCTCCACTTCCCAAGCAAGATCAAGATATCCCTTCCACCATTTCCAATGAACATATTGAAAATCAAGAGCAAAGAACCCTCTCTACACCATCTGAAGATACCTTGTCAAGATCGTAGTATCCCATCAACTATTTGTCATGATCCTCCATATTCACCTCAAGAAACCATCATTCCTCCAAATCCCTTGCATGATAATAAATCCTATCAAGATTTGGTTGATCCTATCAAAGATTCTCCTATGAAAGCTACT
Organism: Thuja plicata; assembly: GCA_018584345.1. Taxonomy (NCBI): domain Eukaryota; kingdom Viridiplantae; phylum Streptophyta; class Pinopsida; order Cupressales; family Cupressaceae; genus Thuja; species Thuja plicata. Next base: position 3,512,592 of record MU226899.1, read on the forward strand.
CATGAGCCTATTGGTATAACAATAAATCTTGAAAATGAGAGCCTTGGAAATATAACTCACTGCAAAGATATTGATATCCCTTTCACACCTTATATCCCTCCCTTCAAATGTAAGCATCAACCTTTACCATCCTCCAAATCCATCCTTGGTCCATATATCCCAAAGCTAAATCATTCATACCTTCCATCCATATTGGGTCCATATATCCCTCCATCAACCACGCCTACCATTTATAGTTCTTCATTCACTTACCCTATCACATATCAATATCAACGAAGGCACACATACTTGAATAATTTCTAAACACCAATCCATATGAACCCTCCATATTCTTCTTATTCACCCATAATTCCTAAGTCTTTTGGAAGCAATTTGGATGTGCAACATAAAAATTAGAAATCCAAGAATCTACATGTGTATAAAAATCACCATGTCCCATCTAATCAACATGTGAATGAAAAGAAAAAAGAAATATCCACAAGACTGAAAAGGTCCACAAAGCAAAATGAAATATCTAAAAGGCCGCAAAGGTCCACCAAGCAAAAAGAAAAATCAAAGAAAGTGCGGGTTCCTAAATACCTCATTGAAGAAATGCATTATAAATCATCAAAAAGAAAGAAAATCAATAGTTATGTGGATTCCCAAGTCACTTTTGAAAGACTTTCACACAAAATAAAAATCAAAGTTGACATTCAAGCTTCCAAAGGCTTCCATTCCGTCTCCTTCTAAACATTTTCCACTTTCCAAGTTTACTTTGGTTTCCTATATCCAAAAATACACTATCCTATCTACATCGTCACCTCCTTCATCCATTGTTCCTCTATTATTCCACCACTCTTCAAAGCGTGCGTCAAATTTTATCTTGCCAACATTTCCATCCACAACATACCTTCTTCTTATCCTCGCATTTATTATCCAACACATACTTTCCATCTTTCCATCTCTCTTATCCAATATATGACATAAAACCTTTACCACCATCTACCCTTATCCTCCATGTGTGTCCTTTATCATCACCTTATCAATATCTTTGAGCATCCTAGCCATATTCATGGTTTATTATAGCATATCTTTCAGAAGAGCATTGTCCAAAGATCCAGATGTTGGGGAAATTTTAAAAAATACAAAAAGAAAAAAAATTGAAAAAAGAGAAAAGTGCCTTGGTGAAAACATGGTAAATGGGTGCCTTGGTAGCAAAAGTAAAGAGAAATAAATCCTTCTTATGGTGAAAACCACTTTTTGTGGCACCTTCGACAAGTACCATGATAAAAACATGGCAAACAGGTGTCATGCGTAATTCCTCCTCTTTCACTCTACACTTGGGGGAAAGTTTCATCTATGCTATCCTCCATCTTCCCTATCCAACCATTTATCTCACTCACATCCATATTCATTCTTTCACCTTTGATCTTAACAATGTTGAACATATCGATGAGCATAAGGTATCTGGATATCCATTATCTTTCCTATCATGATCTTGCTTATCCCAAAACTACCTTCATTATTCCTGGATAGTATTTCCATAATCCCAAATCATCCCCTCATAGCCTCCATCACCCCTTTATCCTGATTGAGCTATCATATCCATAGCTTATCCAAATTGAACCTTGGTCTTGATCAAAATGAAGAACATAAAATGAAAAAAATTGTTTTCAAAAACTTCTTGACATGTACACTCTTTTGGACTACCCCCTTTTAGGACATCAGTTCATTATCCTATATGATATCTAGCACTACATCAGTGGCTTTCATTTCTTATCTAAAACATGCTTCACACTGCTATATACTTTTTCCTTAGCTTGGGTAATCTTGAGGAGATGGTCGTACGGGTCACATTCACTACACATGCTTCATCCATCATTGCCTATCCATTTCTGATACATCAACTTGTTCATCCATCTATCATGTCCTATACCTTGCTAGACATTGGGGACAAACCAATGTGATCTTGTTTGAGAGCTGGTAATTTTCTAAAAATCTTTAAAAAAAAAAAAAAAAAATTTAAAAAATTAAAAAAAAAAAAAATCTCTAAAAATACAAAAGCATTAAAAAAAAATCTTTAAAAATCTATAAAAATAAAAATAAATAAAAAAATCCAAAAATATAAAAAAAATCAAATAAAAAAAAAATCTTGCATAAAGTCTCTAAGCTACATCTTGCATAAACTAAGATTTTGTCATATTTTGGAAGTTTGCCCAAGAACAACAAATTTGTTTTCAACTGGGGGCATTAATCCAAGAGCAATGGATTTCAGCAAAGCATACACCAATTCACACGAAGCAATGCATCAAACCAACTAAATAGACACTTGAATCTTTGATTTACTTCACTGTTCAATTTCCCATCCTATTTTGACACCAACGCAATCCTTAACCTTCATTGACTTATTATTCTTAGGATAAAAAATTGACAAAACTAAAGGATCGGAAAGGATGAAGTTCCATTTTAAATATGGATACAACAATAGCACTAAGGTTTTGATGAGGTATTGAATTTTTAAGTCATGTCTTTCTAGCCAATCAACGACGTTCAACTAGATCAGCGATGATGAAAGCATGCCATTTTTCTTGATTTCTGTGTGAATATTTTATGATTGATTCATTGAAATATGCCACTTTGTCTCAAGACATGACCATCAAAGAGTCATTGAGGACATTGTGCATATGAAAGAGATTCAATATCTGTTTGTTTATGCAAAAGGATACCTTGGTAATTTAGATCTTCCATATCTTCATGCCAAAATCCAATTGCAACATTGAATCTGATGAAACTGGTATTCAGACTCCCATAGTTGATTATTCAACTAGTGAGGGTTGTACTAGTTTCTAATGGTTACAAAATTGATGAAAGTAGTATTCATATTATCATGATGTGGTCAGTGATGATTATACTTGCTCCTAGTTCCACAAATGCTCAATGATGAAAATATATCTCCTTTTGCATTTCATTTGCAAAGACAAGAGTGACAGTTAGTTGCATTCATATAGATTAATCTTGCATTGGAGTTGTTATGGGATTTTCCTGAAATGGGGTGGAATTTAATCATGGTTACATAATCAAATTTGTTGTGGGACCAAAGCGTCAACTCCATCAGCTCCAGTTGGCCGGTTAAACGCTAGGGGAGACCTTTTTTCACTTGCGAAGCATCAAGAATGTTCTGGCGCAAGTCGGATCGAAGTGTTCCCAAGGTGCACTAAGCCAAATTGGGTAGCAATTTTTGGAGAGCCATATCTTAGACCTCGTGAGAGATATCAGAGATCTATGAAGTGTACAAGGACTATCTTGGGAAGGCCTACAAGCATGTTTCTCAATTCCAAGAGATTCTACTCGGATTCCATTTGGCGACCCGATCTTAGTTCGTGCAAAAAGTTGCAATGTTGCTCAGTTGAAAGTTGCTCAATGGTGGAATATTTCAAAACATTCATCGTAGGACCAAACCGCCAGCTCCAGTTGGTTAGGTAAACTCTAGGGGAGACCTTTTTTCTCTTGCAAACCATTAAGAACATTCTGGCGCAAGTCAGACCAAAGTGTTCCCAAGGTGCACTAAGCCAGATTGGGCAGCAATAAAAGTAAAACAATTCAAACGTCAACAAAAGCATAACATATAATACCATAATTTTAATTGTAGATTATGCCTATTACTTTGGTTTGACAGAATATTTTCAAGGTATTTTCTTTTGAAGAGAGAGAGAGAGAGAGATACATACATACAATACATTGAAAAGATATAATATGAAAATTGTAAAGGAAGAAAAATCTTTCTTTTGTGTTTATTTAGTTTTATTAGGGTTTGATTGTGTATTTCCCTAACCTTTACATTTAAATAGAATTGTTTTGATTGTATATTGTAATTGTGATTAAGGAGAAGATAAGATGTTCCACCTTTATCCCCAAATGCACAAATGCAAGATCCAAGTTGATCAACCCAAAAGAGGGATTAATGCATAAATGAATCAACCACTTGGAAAAGAGAGTAAAGAAGGAGATCTTAAATTTTGTTAATTGAATATATAGATATGATATATGACAGTAATTGAAGAAATAGGAGAAATTTACTAACCTTAAAGAATTATAGATCAAAGAATGTTGTTTTATGAGGTCTGTACTCTATTTCTGGAAAAGCTGAAGTATGATCCAAAATTGGAACGCAGAGACGAACAAAACTCAAAAATATTTTTTTGATCTGACACCGTCTTATGAAAAAGGTCAACCTTGACCCACAAATGTCAACCCTGACCCAATAATGTTGACCCTGACCAACACAGGTCTGACAAAGAATCTGTTTGTGATGCCCGACAGAAAGCCGAAAAGGGTATCCAGATCTGAGTCCAAATCCGCAGTCCTGAACCTGTACCTACAAGAAAAAAAGGTTTTTTTTTTGGGGTGGAGGGGTTTGCCTTAGTCAAACCCCAATTTAGGAATTAACCTTGAAATCAATAAAGTATAGAATGCTGGCAAGTAGTAGAATTGAATCTAACAATGAAGCTATGATATTCAATAGATATGCAATTATAATTCAAATGTATGCGAGTATGTAACTATGAAAGCTTGGACTTTAGAAAACATAAAATTCCATGATTGTATGCTTTAAATCCACCTTGAAGAGATGATGAAAGAGTCTTGAGGATGCACAAAGGATCTTGAAGGAAGATCACACCACCATGATGGCTAGATCTAGGGTTTGAATGATGAATCTTGAATGTTTGAACCTAATCCCTTCAAAGGCTTGGAAGCTTGAATCCTTGATCTTCAATGGAGAACTTGAATGCTTGAGAGGAAGAATTGAACACCTTGAAATCTTGGAAATATGTAGAATAATGGATGCTTGAATGTCCTTTGAATGCGTAGTTGCCTTAGCGCTTGTTACTTGATAATGGTTAAAGAAAATGAGAGAAGAAGGCTCCCTTTTATATGAAACTAGGGCACAATCTTCTAAGGAGGTTGAAATAGGAGAATTAAATTCCAATTAGACCCATGCCCCTAGAAGAGGACCTATATTAAATATAATTTAGGAATCAATGCTTCAAAACCCAAAATAGCCGACCCAAAAGCGGGAAAAATGAATTTTGGATGACCCCCGGCAGCCGACAGGCATCCAGATTTAAAAGGGGGACCCTGGTTAGGGTCAAGGTCGACCCTGACCTAGGTCAAGGTTGAGGTTGACCTTGACCCAGAGGGTCAGAACCCCTAGAAAACATGCCAGGTGGGGTAGAAGGTGCCCGAAGAGGCCCAATCAGGGTCCTAATCAGGCACAGAAGCAGGGAATGATACATAAATGGGAGGATGAAATGATGGAGGTAAAAAAATCCCCTAAGGAGGGCTAAACATTCTTAACATGGAAGTGCTTCCATTTTAAGATGATACATTAAGCCCCCACTTTAGCAAGAGTATGGAAATCGAACATGCTCACGGTAAAGTTACAAGAAAGACACCGATGGATCGCAACGAGGTAGAATATCACTAAGCCAGGAACATAAGTCCCCAAACCAAGGATTCTCACTCAATATACATACATACAAATATGAAATTAAAGAGCAATCAATCATAGAAAACATACATGACTACATAAGTAAGACAAGAACAACACCATAGATAACATAGCTTCATGATCTAATCCTACTAGCATGAAAGTGAAAGAGAGAAAAGAAAAAGTGATTACCTCACCTAGTAAGATGCCCACCTTGCTATGAATCACCAAGGAGGGAGAGCCCAAATAGGTTCACCCATAAACCGTGCTTGTAATTGTAAATGCGTAATCTAACGGCTTTTGAAAATATCCATAGATCTACATTCTTGTATCACTATGGAATATAAAATGCGTGTCCATTAAGGATTTAGCAACTTATGTGCATTACCTTTCAAGGATTTAGCATATCATAAAAATAAAAAAGGGTGCATATCTCTTCAGGATTTAGCAACTTATGTGCGTTACCTTCCGAGGATTTAGCAAAAATAAAAGTAAAAATGCGTGTCCCTTCAGGATTTAGCAACTTGTGCGCGTCACCTTTCGAGGATTTAGCATCCTGAAAAATGTAAATAAATGTAAACTATAGTACAAGGGAGACCCTATATATGCCCCCCTCCTTATCATGACTACCCACTAGGCAGGATAAGGAAGAGAAAAGAGAATACCTACTTCACAAGGTAAGGAGAT
>MU226899.1:3531414-3549221 GCA_018584345.1 Thuja plicata
GGGGGGGGGGGTTTGCCTTGGTCAAACCCATTTTTGGAATTAACTTCAAATATATGTAATTGAAATTGCAGAAATAGACAAAGTAAATGCATAAATTCACCTTGCTTGAAAAATTCCTTGTGGAGGATTCGAATCCTTGAGTCCACAAGTATGTATGCACAAAATATGTAGAATTTAGAATGGTAGGATTTCTTCAATCTCTTTCTTGTAGATCTATAACACCAAGTCTTGAATGGGTTCTTGAATTTGGAATAGGCTTGGAAGAAGGTGGATGGAGAGATCAGCAAAAGGGCACTATGTAGCTTGAATCCTTCAATGGCCTCCAATGGATCTCCTTCATAAAAATGGATGCTTGAATGGATGAATGCTTTCTTGAAATCTTGCTCCTTATTTTTCTTGAATCACACTTGAAGATAGTTTGAGAATGCTTGATCACGATTAGAAGACTTAGAGGAAAAGAGAGGAGAAGGCTCCCTTTTATATGAAACTAGGGCACAATCTTCTAAGGAGGATGACATAGGATAATTAAATTCCCATTAAAGCCTTTACCCCTAGGAGAGGACCTATATTAAATATAATTTAGGATTCGATGCTTCAAAACCCAAAACAGCTGACCCAGAAGTGGGAAATAACTTTTGCAAAGACTGACATCCAGAAACTGCAAGAACCCAAAGTTTGAACCCTGGGTCAAGGTCGAGGTTGACCTTGACCTAGGTTGACCTAGGTCAGGGTCAAGGGAAACCTTGACCTAGGTTAGGGTCAATGTCGACATAGACCCAAAAGGTTGACCCTGACCTTGAAGGCCAGAATCTCAGGTCTGCAATCCAGAATGTAGAAATCAGGCTGGAAAGAAGTGGAAAGAGGGATAGAACAGGGGGAAAGCCAATTCTAGATAAGGAACCCTTTCAAGGTGCTTGTCATGACCCCAAACCACTTACTCAGAAGGATAAACAAGTCTACAATGGAAGTGCTTTCATTTCCTGACTATACACCCTACAACAGCATGTGGTGCACGCATGATTAATCTTGACGTAAAAGGGTTTTGTCATTTCAAAAAATCTTTGACTAATTTTAATTTGAAGAAATATTTGTAGGAATATTTCATAAAATTGTGTTTGTGTCATATCCAAAAAGTGTTTTGGATGTGGCATATGATTTGTAGATCTGATTCTCCTCCTAACAATGTCTCTTTGGTTGGGTGAAACCCTTGTGTTGTCATGCCAAAAAATTTCAATTAATGTTCTTAATGCATCAACAACAACCTTGTCCTTGCGTGGGAGTCTACCTGAGAATGACCAAAGAGAATTAGTGTTTGGATCCTCAATTTTGTCTCACCTGTGTAAGGCTCTTTGTAATGTTGATCTACCTATCTTTAATGACTTGCTTGTTTTTCTTACTACACGAGATTTTTTCATTTCCTTTCCCATTATAGTTGATGTGAGGACACGTCGAGTAACATTAGCATCTTTACTGTGTGATTTTGAACCAATGGATTGGTATGCATCGAATAGACTTCTCACAATGGTTCTCTCAGTACTATTTTTAGATGTTGTCAACCCCATAATTCTCATTGTCTCTCTAAATTTTAGATTCTTAATCATTTCAACAACTACTTGACATCTTCCACTTTGATTTAATTTTTCAAAATAGTTATTCCAATTATTTTTAACATTCTTTTACAATTTTTTTCTGACATTTTATCATGCATTGGCCTCAATATATTTTCATAAATGTCAATTACAAACTTTGGTGTTCTACGAATTATTCTAGGAGGTGTTAACATAGCTTTATGCTCTACATTTTCATTAGATCAATTAGGTGCATTTATCCCCATCATTTAAATTGGTGTATGTTGAACATTTTCATTTTCATTATGTGCATTTTTTTCATTAATGACATCAAATTGAAATTGTGCATTAGATGAATTAGGTGCATTTGTCACAGTAACATTAACATTTTCATTTCCAACACTTACATTGCATGCATTTGATGATGTACCTTGTCGTATTCTCCTCATGTGCTCCCTTAGTCTTTCCTTTTCTATCCCTTGTTGTTTAATTATTCCTCTTTTGTTCTTTCCCATTATTCATATTGAATGGACCCTACGAATAATATCATGAACATAGAATAACATGTGAACATCAAATCCAAAAAAAAAGAAAAAATCAACCATTTTCTTGAAATGAGAACTTACAATGGTAAAATAACATAAAAAACACCAATAAACAACAAAATTCAATCATTGCAAAAAAAACATGCAAAAAAGTGTAGACTTGTCTGTTAGTGGCGCAAAACAATAGGAAAACAACAATGGGACCTTGGAAAAACTTGCAAAGATTGTTTTAAGACCGTTGAAGCAAGTAAAGTTCCTAATTCAACAGAAGCCGATCGTGTTCTAAAAAACTAAGAATAAAGGAGGAGAGAGAGAGAGAGAGAGAGAGCATCTTGGGTCCTTGGCGATCCTGCTCAATGAAAAATATGTTTGCTTTTGTTCTTTAGCTTGTTTGGAGACTGCTCGGTGAAGTGCTCAGTTACCCTTTTGCTCGGGTATCCTTTCTGTCTGGATTTATCGACAAGTCTTCGGGTGTGTTAGATTCTATTGCTTGGTTATTCTATTATCGAGTTGGTTTTCTATCACCCAGGTATGTTCTTACCGAGTCATCCCTGTTGCTTGGGTATGCTTTTACCGAGAGATTGTTGTTGCTCGGTGATGCCCTTCCTGAGTTGTTTATCCTGATCTGGCCAACTTCTACATTTAATTTACGTGGTGTAATTAATGTGGGGTCTCTCATTGGGATATTTGTGGACCTAAATCTGGGTCTCTCTTATGGATTTGAGCACTGACCTCTTGGCAGACTCTTGCATATATTTGTTTTTATATTTTAGTTTAGGGTAGGAGTTCTAGGAGGATAGGAGAATTGGATAGAAGATTAACTATGAGACAATTGAAAGGCAGGTCTGTGACCTCACATGTATGAAGATCTATCTATAATTATTTGAATGTAAATGTATGAAACTGGGAAGGCCTTATAGCCCAACATGTAATGAGTTTGATCAATTAATGAAATAAAAAGATATCTGCTATTCCTTCTCTCACTCTGTGTTGTTGCTTCTGCATCATTGTATCTACAAGTTGGTTTGGTACTTGGGAGAGCCTTTGGCCCTTCTTGTAAACCCTCCTAATGCTAGGTGGTATCAAAGCGTTGGCAAGATCTAAGTTCCTTCTTGCAAACCCTAACCCTAGTTGGTGATATTATTGTAGGGTAGAAGATTGCTATTTGACCTAAAATTGCAGAGAGATTTAAGATGGTTCATGGGGAGAGGAAATGTAGATCCAGGTCTAGATGATATGCTTAGATAGATGGCTGCAACATTGGAAGCTATTGAGACATCCCAACATAGAGGAAGACATCTTGAAGATGTTAGTGATGATGAAGTTGAAGAAGTTCAAGGTGAAGTTGTACCTGCACTCGTGATGGATCAGGAAGAGGAGAGATTCCTGCAAGCATTGACAAATTTGAAGTCCACACCTCAGTTTAATCCTCCTGAGTATAGTGGAAAATTGGATTCTAATGAATTGATTGACTGGATAACTAAGATGGAAAAGTACTTTGAATATGAGAATGTATCAAAGGACAAGAAAGTCAAGATTGAAAGTACACAACTAAAAGGTCATGCATCCTTATAGTGGGAGCATCTGCAATTAGATCGAAAGAAGAAAGGTAAAGACAAAATCAAGGTATGGGATAAGATGGTAAACAAATTGAAAGGCAAGTTTCTACCTTGTGATCATCAGATTAATCTAATTAGGAGAATGCAAAGTTTGAAGTAGAAAGATAGATCTATAAAAGACTACACCGAAGAATTCTATAGATTGGACATCGGATCTAGACATTTTGAAGATGAAGTGGAAAGGGTAGAAATATATCTGAATGGATTGATAAGTTCTATACAAGATGCGATCAGTTTGGTCAAGATGGAAGCATTGGAGAGACATATAAGTTTTCCCTAAGAGCTGAGGAGAAATTAAACAAGAGATATGAGCAAAGGCAAAGAGGAAGAGGTGGTAGATTCCCTAGAGGAAGAGGTAGATCTCATGGTGAAAACAATAGATCTGAACTAGACAAGTCAATTTCAGACACATCTCAAGACAAAGGAAAGAATGAATGGAAATTTGGAAGTTCATACCGAGGAAGAGGCAATTACTCTCGAAGTGGTTATAGCAGAGAAAGGTTCCAAGTAACTTGTTACAATTGTGGAGAGGAAGGACACAAATACTTTGAGTGTACACATGCAAGAAAGAAAGTTGGTAGTAGAAAAAATGCTTTGGTGCAAGAAGAGTCACTGAATGAAGTTGAGAAGGAAGGAAATCTCATGATCCAAAGGATACTATGGAGTGAAAAAAGATAAGAAAGATCCTGTCAGGAAAAGTTTGTTCAAGACCAGATGTAGAGTTGCAGACAAAGTTTGGAAGGTAATTGTTGATAGTGGAAGCTCAGCGAATCTGGCATCTGAGGACATGGTCACAAAGTTGCAGTTGGAAAGGATGAAGCATTCGAAGCCCTATTAGATCTCATGGATCAAGGATGAGCATACATTAATGGTGAGTGAGCAATGTTTTGTGAATCTGAAAATTGGAAATTATTATGATAAGGTGTTGTTTGATATTATGCCTATGGATTGTTGTCGTATTTTGTTGTGTAGACCTTGGCAGTATGATAGACATTCTATATATGATAGAAGGTTGAATAGATATTCTATTTGGGTTGATGGTAAGAAACAAGTTTTGTTAGATTTAGTTGAAGAATCTATTGGTGAGATATGTACATCTGTAAAAGTTTGTTTGATGGAAGGTATATAGTTTGTTAAGGATTTGAAAATAAATGATATTTGTTATGCTTTGATTCCTAACAAACCAAGTAAGAATACATAAGATGAAATTCCTACAAAAGTTGAGAAGTTACTCACTGAGTACAGGGAGATAATTTTAGATAATGTACCTAATGGTTTGCCACCAATGAGAGATATCAATCATTGTATAGATCTGATTCCTGGAGCTAGTTTACCAAACAAAGCACCACATAGGTTAACACTGACCGAGAATGAAGAGCTTAACCAACAATTTCATGAATTATTGAACAAAGGCTTGATCCAAGAAAGTTTGAGTCCATGTGTAGTACCAACTGAATTGGCATCTAAGAAAAATGGAGAATGGCGAATGTGCACTGATTCAAGAGAAATCAATAAGATCACAGTGAAGTATAGGTTTGCTATACTAAGAATGGATGATATAATGGATTGTTTGAGTGGAGCAAGATATTTTACCAAAATTGATTTGAAGAGTGGGTATCATCAGATCAAAATCAAAGATGGTGATGAATGGAAGATTGCTTTCAAGAAAAAGGAAGGTTTGTATGAGTGGTTGGTTATGCCCTTTGGTTTAACTAATGCACCGAGTACATTTATGAGGTTAATGATTGAAGTTTTGAAGTAATTCTTGAATAAATGTGTGATTGTATACTTGGATGATATTCTGATATTCAGTAAGACTAGAGAAGAGAATTTGATGCATATAAGGCAAGTGTTGCAGAGATTGAAAGAGGAAAAGTTGCTGATAAATATGAAAAAGTGTTCCTTCATGAAAGAAGAACTTGTGTATTTGGGTTTTGTGATTTCAGCTAATGGTTTGAAGATGGATCTTGAGAAGGTTGAAGCTATACTTAATTGGCCTACACCTGAGAATGTCAGTGAGGTAAGATCATTCCATGGATTGGCAAGTTTTTATAGGAAGTTTATTAGAAATTTTAGTTCTATTTGTAATGCTATGACTGAGACAATGAGAGGAGACAAAATAGAATTCAAATGGACACATGGAGCTGAGAAGAGTTTTGAGACTTTACAGTTGAAGGTTGTTGAATTACCTGTGTTAGCCTTACCTGATTTCAATAAGGTATTTCAAGTTGAATTTGATGCAAGTGGAAGTGCAATTGGTGCTGTGTTGACTCGAGAAGGTAAAACTATTTCTTTCTTTAGTGAAAAGTTGAATGATGCTAAGAGGAAATATTCTATCTATGATCAAGAGTTCTATGCTATTGTTCAAGCCATGAAGAAGTGGAGACATTACTTGATGCCAAATGAATTTGTGTTTTATACTGATCATAAGGCTTTGCAGTATTTGGGTAGTTAGAATAAGTTGAATCAGAGACATATGAAATGGGTAGAGTATTTTTAGAGTTTCACATTTGTGATAAAGCATAAGAGTGGATTTTCTAATAGAGTTGCTGATGCATTGAGTAGAAGAAGATCTTTGTTGAGTGAAATGAGAATTGAAGTTCTTGGTTTTGATGACATGAAGCATTTCTATGAAAGTGATCCTGCTTTTTACGAGCAGTGGAGAGTATGCAGAGCACCTAATTCAAATCAATCAAGTAAGTATGAAGACTATTTCATTCAGGAAGACATGTTGTTCAAAGGAATTCAATTGTGCATACCGAGAGGATCAATGAGAACTAATTTGATAAAGGAAAAACATAGTAGTGGTTTGGCTGGACATTTCGGTATTGATAAAACATTGAGTTTTCTTAAGGAAAGGTATTTTTGGCCTCAGTTGTATAAGGATGTTCAGAAGTTCATGAAAAGCTGTGGAGTTTGTCAAGTTGCAAAAGGAGTGAGTCAGAATACTAGTTTGTATACACCGATTACTGTTCCTGAGAAACCTTGGAGTGATATCAACATGGATTTTGTTCTTGGCTTACCGAGGACAACAAGAGGTAATGATTCCATATTTTTTGTTTTGGATAGATTTTCTAAGATGACGCATTTCATACTGTGTAGGAAAACATTAGATGCAATACATATAGCAAATATTTTATTTAAGGAAATTGTCAGGTTACCTAGATTACTAAGGAGTATTATCTCTAACTGAGACAGTAAATTTGTTAGCTATTTGGAAAACAATTTGGAAGAAGTTGGATACTGAGTTGAAGTATAGTTCTACATTTCATCCACAAAGTGATGGACAAATAGAGGTTGTAAACTGAAGTTTGGGTAACTTGTTGAGATTCCTAGTTGGAGACACACCAAGCAATTGGGATTTGATGTTGGCACAAGCAGAGTTTACATACAACAGTTGAGTGAATAGAAGTACTGGAAAGACACCTATTGAGATTGTTCATGGTACACAACTGAGAGGTATATTAGACTTGAGAAATATTATTGGAGAAGATAAAAGAAGTGCTGAAGCAGAGGAATTTAGCGAGTTCATGAAGACATTGCATGAAGATGTAATACAAAAGCTAGAGAAAAGTAATTAGAAGTACAAGGATAGTGTAGATAGATCAAGAAGACATAAAACTTTCGAAGTTGGTGATGCAGTAATGGTTCATTTGGAGAAAGGTATATTTCCTATTGGAACATATAAAAAATTGAAGATGAAGAAATTTGGTCCTTGCAGAATATTGAGAAGATTTGACAGTGGAAATTCTTATGAATTTGAATTACCTGATGACATGGATATATCACCTATATTCAACATTTTAGAGTTGTATGAATATCATGAACTTGATGAAGAAGTGACAGTACCGAGTGATTATCCTAAGAAACATATAGAGGAAGTTGAATAGATCTTGAAAGAGAGAGTTAGAAAAAGTACAAGAGGAAAGGAATACATGGAGTACCTAGTAAAATGGAAGAACATACCAGTTGAGGACTCATCTTGGATTTATCATCTAAGTTGGGTTCATTTCAGGTTGGACCTGATACATGATTCAGGGAATCATTTCTTGTAACCCCAGGTATCTGATGCAGGAGCATCTTGGGTCCTTGGCAATCCCTCTCAACCAAAAATATGTTTGATTTTATTCTTTAGCTTGTTTGGAGACTGCTCGGTGAAGTGCTCAGTTACCTTGTTGCTTGGGTATCCTTTCTATCTGGATTTACCAACGGGTCTCGGGGTGTGTTATTTTCTATTGCTCGGTTATGCTTTTACCGAGTTGGTTTTCTATTGCTCAGGTATGTTCTTACTGAGTCATCCCTGTTGCTCAGGTATGCTTGTACCAAGAGATTGTTGTTGCTCGGTGATGCCCTTCCCGAGTTGTTTATCCTGATCTAGCCAACTTATATATTTGATTTCCTGTGTGGACCTAAATTTGGGTCTCTCTTATGGATTTGAGTGTCAACCTCTTGGTGGACTCTTGTATATATTTGTTTCTGTATTTTAGTTTAGGGTAGTAGTTTTAGGAGGATAGGAGAATTGGATAGAAGATTAACTATGAGACAATTGAAAGGCAGGTCTGTGACCTCGCATGTATGAATATCTATCTATAATTAGTTGAATGTATATGGAAAAAACTGGGAAGGCCTTACACCTGACATGTAATGAGTTTGATCAATTAATGAAATAAAATGATATCTATTGTTCCTTCTCTCACTCTGTATGTTGTTGCTTCCGCATCATTGTATCTGCAAGCGGTTTGGTACTTGGGAGAGCCTTTGGACCTTCTTGTAAACTCTGCTTGTGTCAAAGAGAGAGAGAGAGAGAGAGAGAGAGAGAGAGAGAGAGAGAGAGAGAGAGAGAGAGAGAGAGAGACTCAATGTTCCTAATTCATTAGAACCCGATTAGGTTCTAAAAAAATAAGAAAAAAGGAGGATTGAGAAAGAGAGTGAGAGAGAGAGAGTGAGAGAGAGTGAGAGAGAGTGTGTGAGAGAGAGGAGAGGGTAGGGAGAGAGGGAGAGAGGGAGGGATTGAGAGAGAGGATATATATATATATATATATATATATATATATATACACACAAAGAGAGAATAAAATGCATAATTTTTACTTCTTCATAACCCGATCGGGTTTTGAAGAAGTGAAAATTGTGCATTTTAATCTACATAACTCGATTGTGTTATGGAGTTCAAAATGTACATTTTGCTTTTTAGAACTCGATCGGATAATTTGAAATTTGGAAACCCAATCGGGTTATGGCTTGGAAAATGACCCAAAGGCTTGGAGGCTCATTTTCCCTCCATTTTTGTTCTTTTAGACATTTTTTCATCTTCTAAAATGAATTCTTGACTTTATCTTCATCAGGTTTGCAATTTTTCAATAGGGTAGCTCTATATTTTCAACATAATCTCATACGTCTTCTTAGCTTTCTATCCATATAAATTTTTCTATTTTTGGAGAACATTAGCATAGTAAACTTTAATTTTCTTTACTAGTGTCTTGATAGTCCTCACAGACATATGTCTACCATTTTTTTAATAGCTTTTTATATAGTTAACCAATTTACAAATAAATTACATATTATTGTTCTACACTTGATTCTATACACTTTTTAATTTTTTTTTTCATTTTTGATTATTTTGCTGCAAGTTATGCCCATCGCACGAACATGTACCAAAATTTCAAGACGAGGCCACTTCAAAAAATCACAGAAAAAAATACTCATCGGAAAATTAGAAAAAATACACAACTTCTAGATCTCACTCTTACCTATCATCCCACCAAAGGGATTTGAAAAATAATGAATATAACTATACCTTTTGTACAACACATAGAAACAACTATGTTATATTTTTCTAAAAAAATTAGGAATACGCGTGAGGTTTGACCCTCTTAATCTTATTGGTTTTAAAAAAAAAAAGTATTTTAGAAAATAGATTCAAAGTACTACAATTTTTATTTTTTACACATATTATTTTGAGTGCATGACCCTCAAACTTCTGTTCCAAGTTCATGTTTACCTAATTTCAGAAAAATGTGTCCACTTATACCCCCCTTTTTGGTTCACAACTTGGTACACATATCCTGTCAGTTTATCCAATAAATCCATCAACCTACCTATCCTATTTGATTAACATCAATACAACATCAACCAAAGGATTCTGATTGACATCAAGTGATATCTAGTCATCATCAACACATCAATAGCATTTTATCAATTATCAAATTCTCTCATGAATGGGGCATTTTTTTTGACAGGATCATCATCATTATTTTCCGGAAATGAAAACATATTCAATCTATTATTCATCATTTTCATCATCTTTTGCTTCCGGACATCTATTTTCATTTCTGAGGGGGCATCATCATGTGATCAAATCAGGATTTTGCATCGTATTTTCCATCAAACATCAATCTAAATTTGGGGCATTGAAATTTCAAACTATCATCAGTGGGGTATTTTACGCTTTTCAATCAGGTTATGTTCAAATCAGTTTCGCATCAGGGCATCGCATCAATCTTCGCATCAGAGTTTCAAATCAGGATTTTGCATCTAAATTGGGTTATCATCGAATCAGGTTTTGTATCAATCGATCAATCAATCAAGTATCAATCAACAATCAGGACATCAAATTTTCTTTGAATCAATGCGCTTCTCACATCAATTCAAAGAGGGGCATTTGTAGACACCTAAAATTAGTCGGGTGTTTCCTAATCTCATCAAATCTCATCAAATTTCTCTAAATCAATCAAAATGGACTAAATCACATCAAATGGACATTTATTTAATCAAATTGGGACAAAATCAAATTAAATCAAAGGATCAAATATCAATGACATTAATTAATTAAATATAAGCTTAAAGGGATTAATCAAACTATATAATTGATTTTAATCAATTAATTGTATAGTTTACATAAAAAATCAAATCCAACCTATTCCCCTACATGGCTAATTTAATTAATTGATTGAATTTGATTAAATCTTATTATCTTTCAACAATAATTTGAGGAACCAATGAGAATTGAGAAGGCAAAGAACATGGATCACTTCAAATTTGCAATCTCAACCGCTCATTTAATCTTTTCAATTTCCTCCACTCATCTTGTCTCAACCTTTGAGACAATCATTTAAATTGTCCCCTCATTTGAAACCATTTGAAAGCCTCTCACTCAACCAAGGCTAAATCATGATCAATTAACTCTACCCCCTACACTTGGGAAAATCCTATAAATAGAGAGCATTTTGCAAGCATAACATATCCTAGACATTAGAATGTAAAACATCCACACTATAGTCATTTTGAGAGCAATATCAAAGTAATTTGAGCATTTTTAAGCATTTGTGAGAGCATTTGAGTGAATTGTTGAGACAATTTGAGAGAATTATGAACTAGATAGGCATATCATTATCAATTTTCTCATTCTAGGACTGTAGCTAGTAGAGATTTAAGTTGATAGCTCTCTATTATCATGCTAGTTAGAGATCCATGGGATGCTTAATGATTTCCTTTCAATTCTTAGTTTAATTGTAGATATTTTTCCATAGAATTGTTAGGAAATAAACTAATCTCATGAAGGTGTAAAAATCACACACACAGTTCTCCTTCCATATCTAATTGGTAGTTCTCTATTTAGGTTGCAACACTCAATTTTGGGGACTTCTATGATACACACTTTGTGAAGCTTTATAAAATCTTCATGGTGCAATTGCAGGTATTGTGAATGAAATTTCCATAGTTTGTAATTTTTGGTGGGTTTTATTTCTCTTCTTGTAAAAAAAAAAAAAATCTAATTCATTCATGTTTGACTGAAGCTTGGGTTCACGTTGTAAATTCCATAGCTGACATATGTTGCAAGATCAACTATATTATATCATATTTTTTGTACAACATTATGATTTTAGTGTTTTATTGCCTCTTTTTTGAAGCAGGTCACTATATTCCTCAATTGGAAAATCTTATTTTCAGGGCCAACAAAAAATAGAAGATTTTCAATTTGAAGGGTGTAGTTGTAAGTATCTTTCCATGTTGAATTAAATTTCAATGTTCTAAAAGAGGCTAAGTAGGGTCAGCCAGATGGAGAAACAAAATTTATTAGTATTCCTCTTCCAAGAGGGCATTTAAGATCATAGGTTTTGATTGTGTCCATACTTTTTCTATTTGGTACACCATGAAGAAATTAGATTTTGGATTTATATGTTACCATAACTAGTATATGATAAATGAAATCCTATTTAATTTCCATATACTAGTTATGGATATGAAACTGATGTAACATTTAAAAAATCTAAAATTAAGGTAATATATGGGCATAGCTCACTATTATATTATTGTCCATATATTACTTGCTCAATGAGATCATATGTATGAGTGTTCCATATGTTTGAAAGTGGATAGTGCGTGGACAGTAATATATGGCCATAGTTTAGTATTATATTACTGTCCATATATTACTGTCCACTCACTCTCCACTTTTAAACATATGGACATGTTTGCAAGTGGATAGTGAGCGGACATAATATATGGACATAGTTAACTATTATATTACTGTCCATATATACTATCCACTCACTATCCACTTTCAAACATATGGAAATGTTTGAAAGTGGATAGAGAGTGGACAGTAATATATGGACTTACTCCAAAGTCCTTAGCTCTGTTTTGAAGGTGTCTTCAATTTGATTCTTGTTCTAACGTAAGGAACAATACCTTTACACCTTATAGGAACTCACTATTATTGCTCATGTTTGAAAGTGGATAGTAATATATAGTATTATATTATTGTCCACTCACTATCCACTTTCAAATGGACCAAGATTGGTTGTAGAGGCTGTTCCAACACTACAAATTTAACAATTTATTGGAGACAATTTGTCATATCACATAATGCACATAAGAAAGAAAGCTTTAGAATCTCAAAATATATGATGGGTTCTTTATTCCTATCAACTTCAAGGTAATTCACATTCAAACTTACTCCAAAATCCTTAGTTTTGTTTTGAAGGTGTCTTTACAATTTGATTATTTTTCTAACATAAGGAACAATACCTTTAGCATTCAGTTGGGATGCCTATAGAACTAAAATTGCAAACATGTCCCTATAAACCCGATACAAGTTCCTAGAAGGTGTAAAGGTATTGTTCCTTATGTTAGAACAAGAATAGTGAGTGTACAGTAATATATGGACATAGTTCACTATTATATTACTGTCCACTCACTATCCACTTTCTAACTGACCAAGATTGGTTGTAGGCGCTGTTACAACACTAAAAATTTGAAAATTTATTGGAGACAATTTGTCATAACACATAATGTGCACAAGCAAGAAAGTTTGAAGGAATTTAATACAGTCACTACCACATTCATGCATTGATGAGAATCAATGATCGAAGTTTTTAGATTATGAGAAGATGTATATTAAGTGGAGGCTAGAAGGGATATTTGTGGAGATTTGCTAGATCTCTAAAATTCTAGAGAATATCAAACCTAGTTCTATGAAACCTTCACAAATATCCCTTCTTTAGCCTCCACTCATACCTCTTCTCAGAATCTGGAAACTTTGGATACTTTTTCTCATCCATGCACAAAATGTGCTAGTGATAGTATAAAATTCCTTTAGGCCTCCAGTATTGATGAGCTGCACAAGTGTAAAAGGTTTTTGCAAGACTGGGATCAATTATTTGGTCAATTATGAGAAGGTAAATAACAAGATAATATTATTGTATCTTTCATTTCTTTTATCCATTCATATTTTCTGCCTTCTCTTCATCTTTAGTAATATATTGGATACTGTGTAGTGTACATAAAGGCAAGGTGGTGATTATTCTAGACAATCAGAAGGTATAAGTCTTTCAGGCCTTACCCAGTATCTAGGACTAAAGATAACAGAGCTCAAGAGACCATAATAGTTGGTCTCCATCTTTGGTCCATACGATTGAGGAAACATTTTACCTTTCATTAGCTCATCAACTGCGGTGATCTGAAAGAATTTAATAGATAATATTTTCATGTATAACATACATTATTTTAGTTTTACGCTACATGAATTTATCTTTTTCCCAAACTTGTCGACTGTAGAGATAGTGATAAATAAGCATCCTCGTCAATGGCCTAATTAATACAGGCCACAGGAGGAGATGCTTCATTATCGCTATCCTCGTAGTCGAGAAGTCCACGAAGTAGATAAATTCATTTAGTGTCAACTTAAATAATATACGTTATCATTAAAATATTCTATTAAATTCAAATCCCCATATTTGATGAGCTGAAAGCTAAAATGTTTTGTTATTAATATGGACCAAAGACGGAGACCAACTATGATGGTCTCTTGAGCTCTGTTATCTTTAGTGTGCCATATCGTCGTAATTACGATGACTATTTTATCGAAAAATGCAAAACTGTTGAAATGTCTATCGGGATACGACGAGTATACCATCAGAAAATCTGTCGGATTACGATAGATTTTACGATGGCATGTTGAACCTCTGATAGGACACACTGTCGGCTTACGACAGACATATCCATTGGAATTTCTGTCAAAAGGTGACAAGGACACCATCAGAAGGTGACGAAAACACCATCAAAACCTTTGCCAATTTGTGACAATATTTGTGATGGTATGTTGTACCTTCAACAGGATGTGCCATCAGACTCTAATGACATGTGATGTTGGTATATGATGGTTGTTCCAATGGTTTTGATGCTCTTTTCCTGAAGATTTTTATAATTTTTTATGTCATGTGGCGTTAGAAACCACCCCATGTGTATGGGGCATTTTGACATGAGGGCCATCATAAGTGGTGTCATAATTGTGACAGTGGTTTCTGGCAATGGATTTTTTGATGAAATTATACCAATGACGGTTCCTGTCAAAATTATGACGGACAACATCGGAATGGTCGTCAAAAAATGGCCTGAAATGGTTGATAAGCTTAAGTTGGAAAAGATATATCATGAAACACCTTACAAAGTGTCTGGCTGAATGAAAGTTAATCTATTTTGGTGAATGAGAAAGCTTGGGTTGAGTTTAACATTAGTGGATATAAGGACAAAATACTTTGTGATGCATTGCCTATGGATTTTTGTCATTTGTTACTTGGAAGGCCATGACACCATGTCAAGTCATGTAAATATGGTCTTAAGTTTGGTTTAATGTGTTTTGAGTATTTTATCATCCAATAAGGTCATAATAGATCATTTGAAATATAATTATAATTATCTAGGGGCCAGTTAGATGAAGTTGTCAAGTCTGTGTCACTTTTGCAAATGTTGTCATGTGTAAAATGAAAAAATACAAAAGGTGGGAAGTTGAACGGTCATAGGATTTGAAAATAAATTATAGTTGGTTAGATATGGTGGGAAATGTTTAAATACATCATGTAATGGTCAAGCTCAGGGTTGGTGGACGTTGGAGTTTGATTTGGAACAATAAAATTCATTATTTCCTGCAATTTCCCATGTTCTTTGTTGTTTCGGGCCCTTCCCAGTATGTACAGACATAAAATCATTATAAATTGATTGAATGTGGTATATATTTGAATCTTCTCCCTGTTGCAAGTGGTCTCATAAGATTTGGTTAAGTTTCAAGCAAGTTATTGAAGTTTTTTTGAAAATCATTTAGAAACAAAGGTTATTGAGGGTTTGAACACATAAATACTGTAAATCCTATTTCAACTAGTGGAAATTGAGGAAGATTGGTTAATTAGACATTTTGAAGGTGTTTTGGTGATGCCACTTTTGGTGATGCCCTAGGTCAATTTTCTAATACATTGAGCCATTGAAACCACATAGAAGTAGGGTTTTATATAAAAACAAATTGGTGAGTGTTCCAAGTGGTGAAATAAGCATTTTGAGACACTATGTTTTAGTTATAAGGATCAAAAATGAATTTTGGTCATTTTGAGTTTGAGTTCCTTATAGTTGCTTCCTAAAAGTAGCCTAATTAGGCTTAATTGTATATTACTAGTCAATTAACCAGAGACATGTTCCAAAGGAACCCATCCTATTTTTTATATGTTGTGTAAGAGGATAAAGGGTACTCAAAACAATATTTATGTTGTAGGTTTCAGGTATGTTTTGAAAGTTATGATGCAAATATACCTAATTTTCTACCCTAATTAGGCCTAGTTTCAAATTACCAGTCAATATTTGAGTCATTTTTTTTCCAAAGAGACCCTATGAAACCTTTATATACGCTTTTAAATTCCCAAAAGGGTATCCCAAAATATTATTTTTTTAAACCCAAGAGGTCTACACAAGAAGTTATGCCCTGTTAAGCCTATTT
Organism: Thuja plicata; assembly: GCA_018584345.1. Lineage (NCBI taxonomy): Eukaryota > Viridiplantae > Streptophyta > Pinopsida > Cupressales > Cupressaceae > Thuja > Thuja plicata. Next base: position 3,547,412 of record MU226899.1, read on the forward strand.
GGAAGGCTATTAGAGAGGCTAGGCCTAGGAAGTGAAAGTTCACCATTAAGGAGTTGACATTTCCTCTAGATGTCTGAAAAACCTCAAGGTTGTGAAATATGGTATCAATATTCCTATATCCACCTCTCCTCTGCATCAATAATGCTCCATCTCCATCATAATCTCTCATGCTTTTCTTAGTTTACTTAGAAATAAATCTCTTGCATCCATCTCCATATTCTATTATATATTATTTTCTCTTCAATGTCTTTGCTAAAGATGCACCTCAATAAATAAATCTCTTTCCCTTTCAACACAAAAGAGGAAATATATGTATTTAGCTTCTAAATATATATGAGACATGGTAAACATGATTAAATGTTGGTAGATGATTTTTCTATTACATACCATAATTTTTATCAATTGTGCTCCATCAATTGATCACAAAATCCACTTCACACAATTTATTAGCCGAAGGTGACCTTTTATAGTAGATGCATGCTTACTCACATTGTTAAAAGAATTATAATATAGAACTTAACATTGAATTTAACTTTTTCTCCCTTTATAAATAATATCAAATGTTAAAAGAATTATAATATAGAACTTAACATTGAATTTAACTTTTTCTCCCTTCATAAATTTTCTTTTTGATCGAAACATGTCAACATACATATATGTCAATATCTCCACCTTTATGTAGAGGATTACAACAATTTGAGTAAGAATACATATAAACAACAAGCATCCTTTGTCTAAGCAACCATGTGTAGCTAGGGAAATCTAGTCCATCAAATTACCAACTACACTCAACCAATTGACGTACAACCCTTTGTCACACCCTTAAAAAATTCATAAAGAGTTGCTACATATGACTTGATGTATGGTGTCTAGAAGAACAAAAAATAACCTTCTAATTGTGAAACCTAGACTACACTACTAAATTTATGTGTCTCATTCTCTCAAGAGGACAAGTCATATATATATAAAATTTATTTTTTTAAATCACTTGAATACTATCAATGAAGGAAGAACTAGAAATTATTTAGTTTGTAAATATATATAACCGGGTAAGTGCAAGAAGATGTTTTTACAAAATTAATCCTTTCATTCTCTATTTAAGTAAAATAATAAAAAATAGATTTTGTAGATTGGCATATGTTGGTCTAGATGCATTTTTAAAATGAATCCCAATACCAATATTTAGATTCTAAATAAGCAAACACTAGATTATGAATGATATGAAAATATATCCTTGATTTTATCTAGTTCAATATATTAAAACCAACTATCAAGAAATTTAAGAAAGATAGCTCTCCCTTTTGATACAATTGAAAAATATGATCGTTAGGATAAAGATTAAATATCAACAACAACTATAGTTTAATACATTTAAGTAATAGGCTTGAAAACACACTTAGAAATATTTTTCTGAAGATTACTTGAAACTTGGTTTAATCCACCACTGGTACAACTTAGTGCAGCTAATGTCATATAGTAAACATCTGTAATCCTTAATTATTTATCTTCTTATTTTACAGTTATAATTAAGCTTCCATTATACTCTTATAAACAACTTTGATCAATAATATTGATCTTAATTTAAAATAGTTATTGTAACCACTTGAATTTGGTCTGTCGCAACTATGGACCCTATTTGCCCTAAGTGTGATCATACCCTCGATTTATGTCCAAACGACCCTGTTACTGCTTGGCATATTTCTTTTAATCAATTTAATGTCCTAGGTGATTTTTATCACTGATTTATATTAACTATTATAGCCATACAATTCAAATCAATATCGACCAATCAGATCAAATCTAAACCAAA
>MU226900.1:66193-76604 GCA_018584345.1 Thuja plicata
TTGTGCATGTGTTAAATTTTGACATACATTAATTGTTTGTTTGAATTGTCTTTTAAACTTGTGTATAATTGGAACTTTTATATTCACTTTGTGTGAACATTAATTATTAAGTATTGAAAAGTAAACTTTTCTTGCAGTTTTATATTACGTATTGTAAAATTCTTTAAAATCAATATGTTGTGTTATTATCAGGTTGTATTTTAAACATCCTTGTTTAGTTCTTTATTTTGGAAATCATTTATCCTTTGTCGAAAATGTGTATGAATTTTGATTTATGAAAATTTTATTAATAAATCTTGGATTTGAATGCAATGAGATTCACATGATCCCTACACATTCTTTATGAAAATATGGCTTCTCTCTAGCAACTTTTTTAAAATAGCTTTATGAGACATTCAAAATGGAAACCCTGTAGACAACCAATCAATTTTTTCTACAATTAAAATTGCATATTATATAGTCATCAATTCATATCAACACATTTATTTATGTTGGACAAACTAACATATATTAAAATTTATTATATTATTTACCTAAAGCTAGAATTATGTTTCACATTCTATTTGTGTTAAAATCCTACCCAGTAAATTAGGTGGTCACTTCTAGAAGGTGGAGGAATTGTACTTTTTTGTGCACCTTTTTTTAAATTCATTGTAGCTGAGTATTGAAGGAATCTTCATGAATTATTACTAAATTGAGTCTGCATTGCTTCCACAAGATGTCTTGTTTTGATGTTTATAGTGTGCCATAATTTTTACATTAGTAAAATTCTAGTGACAAGACTCAAATGCTAAGAATTACAAGTCAAAGAGTCATAAAAATTTATCATTTAAAATAATAAAATTGTATTTTAAGTGATTAGTTTGGTCAACATGATCACTAAATACAAACCACTATAGGATAAAATCACAAATATATTAGGAGACTCCACATTAATCTAGCGTTGACCTAGCTAATTGTATTGCATGTGGGGTATCTCCATCACCTAAATATAACATTGGAAGTTACTGCTTATATTATTAGATTGATTAATTTCCCACAATAATATGGATGTGAGGTCCTTTATTTTATTATTATTGTTAAAAATGTCTTTGTATTAATTGAAAAAGATTTTTCAAAACATCTAGCATTTTAGATAGATAAAAAGAAAAGTTAGTGGGAGGAAAACAAGTTAGAAATTTTCCTCACTTGTTTTGCATAGGACATGTCTACTATGCCCTTGTATTTCTAGACATTTAAACCTTTCTCCTATCTATATTTTCTTTTGTATAGCCATCCATGCAAATACATCATCAACCTTAAGGAGACGATTCTTATTCTAGAAAAAAGATTGGTTGGCCAGTTTTATTTTTCCATTATTGCTTCCTTTATTTTATGCCCTATCTTCACGATGTATTACTCTATCTTAAAAATGCACCATTTAATGATACCATCTTCGGTGGAAAGCGTGGTGACCATATCGTTGGGAATTATTTATGGTGCTTTCTTTTAATCATTGTGGGCATTAATAGTATAAAGTAATCACCACTTCCATTGGCGAAAGGTATTGCATTCAACTATCTCCTAGTAAACATTAACCTTACGGCGTGGTTTCAATTCTAAGGATTTCTAGGCTTGGATTGTTTGCTAACAATTCACACTCTTCCTAGGATCTACCTAGAAAGAAGTACTCTTGCCTCTAATCTCCCACATGATATGCTTTGTGATGATGTCTCTACAATCTGGAATGAAGTTCTACACTGGCAAACCCTGCAATGGATCTCTAGCAGAAAGGATTTTAGTTGGATTTTTCTTTTTTATTATATTGACCCACTTTTGGTCTCCTTGAGTATATAAATTTCAAACTAGTATAACCCCATTGCAAGACACACTGTCAAACCCCACATTGGATCTCTAGCAGAAATGATTCTAGTTGGATTGTTCTTTTTTACTATATTGACCCAATTTTGGTCTCTTTGAGTATATAAATTCCAAACTAGTATAACCCCATTGCAAGACTCGTGGCTACCAATTATCATATACCTGCCCCCTCAGCCTCTTTTGGAGAACATTTTTTATTCCTTGGAGATGAGGATTTGTTGCTTTGTCATCTTGTTCAAAAAGACTCATGATTTCAATAAGGATCTCTTAAACATATTTTAAAAACTTTGTACATGACATCGAATAAATAAGATTACATAGAGCAAAATTTTTAGAATCAAAATCATACCTACTAAATTGAGGCATTTACCTTTCTGAGTTTCCATCTTACTCTTGTAGCTATTGATTAAGGTTTCATAGTAGGGTAAAAGCATAATCGTCTGTCGCACTTGAGGCTTGTTAGTACTCTCATTTTTCTGAGAGTACCATGTTAAATTTTGCAAAAACATCTAGTTTGGCCGCAAAAAACCAATGCAGAGGCTTCACATGGTTTCATTTTTCAAATTGAGGGTCTATAGAGAAAAAGGAATAATGGATTGGTTCAAGGCAGAGATATTCCACGCCTCTGCAGGCAAAGAATCAAGGCCAATATTCATGGCGCCTCGTCCTGCCTTGTTTTACTTAAAAGAAATGCTCGAAGGCATTTATCCCACATTGAATGTGTTGGGGAATGCCTCAACCTTTTTATATCCCAGCGTGCAAATATGAAGTGCATGAGCCTTTTGGTAGGCAGCTCGCAAGTGCGCGGTTAAGTGACGGATAGTTGGCAGTCAATGTAGAGAATTTTGTGGGTCTGTGGTCAAGTTAGATGTATAGGTGGTGTGTTTCCGTGATCCTTCAAAGAAGATTGACGAGAAAAGAGAAAAGGGTCTCCAGAATTAGCAGGCTACCAGGTGTTGAGTTCTTGTGATCTCGCAATCCGAATGACTAGGAGTGAGAAACAACCTAGGATCGTGAGAATATGGCATGTGGTAGGGGTCGACTGGTCAGATAGATGATGTGGCAGAGGTGGCAGTGAACCAGGTGGTGCCAAAAGGCATAGGAGACAAGGCAGATAGTGGGGACGAGGTGGACAAGTGGAATCTTCCCGTTATCCTGCGAAGAGTGATGATGTAGAGAGGTAATGAGCCCGGGATGGTGGGAGGGCGATGCGTGTCCAGGTCGAAGTGGAGAAGGAAATGAAGTGGCGGGCCCAGGGTGCTAGATGTTGGGTCTCCGTGATCTTGCAATAAGATTAAGGCAGAGAGAGAAAGCCTGCAGGATCACGACAGGGCGACACGTGACAGGATGGGCAGAAGACGAATTAAAGAGGGCTTAATATGCGCTCAAATTTGACAGTCTTTGTAATCTTGCGAAGAAAGATGAAAGGAAGATATGTGGTGCAGGATTACGAGATCTCTCCATGTGTCCTGGGTTGGCGGTAATTTTAGTGGGGCCGGTGCAGATGAGGTGGTGAACGAGTAATTTCAAAGGCCAGTTAGGGCATGCCGCGTGGAGGTCAAGGGTTGTTGACCGAGCTGGTGGTTACCTTTTCGCCTAGTGCTTGAGTAATTCAAAAAAGGATTGATGGCTAGGTTTTAAAGTTGAAATGGGGTTTAAATCTGGGCCGTTGGATGTTGTTGGCGCGTAAAGATGATCGTTAGAAAGGGTTTTATTTGATTTTTCTTCTTGTGTTCCCAAGGTCTTTAATAGTCATGGCGTTGTGTTTCAAGCTGCAGAGAGGTAGATGGATGAGGCTTTCTATCTGGGTCGACAAAAATGTGGTCGTGTTGCACTGTGAGGGTTAGATCTTTTAGAGGGGATGCAGATCAGATCTTTTGAGTAAGATCAGATTTTTGAGTCAGTTGGACAAGGAGAATATATTTTACAACATATTAGGGTTTGATGAAGGGACATGTGTAAAAGCTAGAGCAGATTTTAGGATTTCTCTTCTATTTAACCTTTTCTTTTCTCCTTTGTAAGGGTTCCAAAATTTTGTAAAAAGTAGGTTCCAGTGGTGGTTCCAGTTCTGGAAAACTTCTTTCTTTCCCTGTACATATAAGGTGTTCTTAGTCTTTTGGTTGCAGATATAGACGTATTTTGCAATGGTGTGTTTTATGAGCAATGAATTCAGTAGTTTGATTCAAATAAATTATCATTAAGTTATCTCCAATTAGATAATTTCAGGTTATATAGATTGAGGCATTAAGGATGTTTCAGTTTTATCCATTGTAGATCCTCTGCAATGGAGTTGTCTGTTCATTGGTTCTCTTCAAGGAATAGTTTAATTTCTTTGTTTAGATGACTATGATTTGGAGTTTTGTTTTCAAATGTGTATGAGCTTGAGTATCAAGGATATTCAAGGTTCTCTCTCAGTGTTTTGTTGTTATATAAGTATTTGTTCCAGGGTCTAGTTTAGTTGAGCACTAAGAGAAGGAAAAAAGATTGTGGGTACTAGTTGTTGCCCCACTTTTGGTTTGCATACCTTTCATTCAAAAGTGGATGTTTAATGTGTAGTAGTGGTCTTGAAAGTGTTGTGCAATTTTGGAGTCTAAGTCTAGCTTTCCCCTTAGGCTAGGAGGCCTTTATCGGATTTTCCCAATTTGACTTCCCCTTTGTGAGCCGGGGGAATTTGTATATGAAGTCGTGTTTTATCAGGTAGGTTTAAGCTCCCAAATCCGATAAAGGTCACAATTCAGAGATTTCTAACATTTATCTTGTGTAATTTTGGAATCTTTAGCTTTGATACTTTATCTTTCCTCCATGGCGAAAAATTAGTTTTGGGCTTCTCCATGGCGGAAAATCACCTACAGAGTGCATTTTCTGCAGATGACTATTCCAAAATGTCTCAACAGTCAGTACAGTTTTAAAGTGGATAAATTAGGTTTAGAAGATTATTGCATTCAAAATGCATCTCTACAGAGGAATGATTGAATGAAGAAAAATCCAGAATGCAAGCTTGCTGGCAAAAAAATGGAAAATGGCTTCTCCACTACTCCAATAGGCGGGTTTCAACCTGCGGAGTACGTTTTCTGCCAAATCATTAAAAAGGAAGAACTTTGAAGAAGAATCTATCTCATAAGTGATCCAAGGCATAAAGAAAGCTGATGAAATCAACACATCATTTTAGCATCTCAATAGGATAAAATTCTCCCTCAACGGATTTTTGAGTAGGGAAGCAAAAAAGTAATTTTCTGCTACTTCCAGAAAGTTACCGTTACGGTTACTAAAGTGAAAAGATGTTTCTTAACGGCTCGTAGGGGTAAACTAATTAATTCAAATAAAGTCGTTTTACTTCATAACGGACTTTTTCATTAATGCTTTAGTCTTTTCATTCGTGTGGCGCGGGAAGTCGGTCGTTAAACGGTAAGAAATCAAAAGTTATAAAATCAGTGAAAGGTTGCAAACAGGAACTACCATCTGTTTGACGTATTGTTTAAATTTGAAGCTCTTGATAATAATTGTCCTTTGCTCTTGCATTCTTGAGAAATATCCTTACGTTCTTGATTCAAAATAAATCGAAGCATGGCTTCCAGATTTATGGGATTCGATGGGATGAACGACATCACTTCTGATTGGCCCAAAATCACGGATACCTCGTTGAAGTTCTTCGATATGTAGAACTTTTAGAGCAGATTGAAGGCGGAAAAAATGCATCTTGTCACTGAGAAGCTAAAAGAGAGTGGGTTAGTTGAAGCTATCGGCTTTCCCGTTGCAGTTCAAGCTCCAGAGCTTGTTCGGGAATGTATAGCTCGATATAATCTGGATACCAAGAAAATCCTTCTGCCCAATGACACGGTGCTACTCTCCATTGACTGGGACTCTGTCCAGAACTCCCCGCGCATTCCAGAGCAGGCTGAGTACTCAGAGATGACATATAGTTGGGCGGTTACCGAGTATGGAGCAAAGAAGGCGGTGTGGAAGAAGGAAAAAATGAAGTCATGGTTTCAAGTGTCGAGGAGTGCCAAGGGAAAGTTGCTTAAAACATTATATGGCATGAACCTGAAGCCAGAAATTGTGGATATCTTGGTACTGCTCCACAGGATCAGAGGTGAGAGTGACACACTAAATTTTGTTGAACATCATTTCTTCTTAGTCCAAGTGATCTGTTCTCAACACCATTTCATCGATTGGGATCTTATGGTAAGCGAGAATCTCTCCAATGCCCTAAGTAGAGCTAAGCTTCAGAATGAGTTCTACATGTCTTCTGTTCTAATATATATTTTGGCCACAATTCAAATTTGGCCAGGGCTCCCTAGATTAGAAGAATTTCCAGAAGATGTTAAAAGCTATGAATTCTTCCCCTGTTTACAATTGCACAACAGTTATGCTGAATATCTCAGAGTTAATGATGCATTTACAATGAGACTTTGCAGGGAGCTACAAGGTTGCCCAGAAAGGAGATTTTCTCCTGAAGTCATGGCATTTATCAGCCAGTTTGGGTGCTATTTCATTCAATTTGCGGATTCCTCATATATTCGTCTTGTAGGATTTGACGACTTCCCCCTTGAAGCTGCCTAGATATCCTGATGACATGATCGTGCTGGTTGAGGTGATGAGGCAAGCACTCCAAGTGAATCTGATCTATGCTGATGCTAAGAAGAAAGGCTAAGATTTCCCGATGACCATTGGGGCTTACAGTTGTGCGTCCTAGTCCGAAGCAAAGAATGTTTTGAAAACATTCTCAAAGAGGTTTTCATTGGAGACATATGATGTTCTGATTCCGCAGTATGATCCTATAAATTATGTCAGGGATTACCTGCAAATGATTCGTGCTATCTATCACATTGATGATATTGAAGACTACTAGGCCAATTACAAGGATGACTTCGAGAGCAGAGAGAGATTCTACGCCAGGTTAACTATTGAACAAATCAAAAAGTTCAAAGTTAACATTGCAGTGGAGGGGCTAGAAGATGATGACCAACATATGTATGATAATACATATTTGGAGAAAATAAAGCCGCTCGCTATAAGCTTCGAGCCCATGCTAGGGCAGGCCATTAACAAATTGCAAACCTTGATGGGTGGAATGTACAAAAGGACAGAGCAGTGGGTTGAATGGACTATGGGCAGAAAGAATCTGCAGACTCTCGCATTGGAGAGAGCGAGATGTCAAGAATGTATAGTAATGCTGCATGTGGTAGTTAAAATGAAGACCAAGGAGGCATTAAAGGCCAAGATCTTGCAGAAAGGTGATGAGCCTTTGATTGAATGACTTCAAAGCCTGGAATTTAAAATTGAGATGATTATCCAAGCTGAAGCAGGGTTGCAACAGACATATGTCAAAATCAAGGAGGAGCAAAACAAAGATTTTAAACTCCTTAAAGGTCTTCACATAGAATCAAAAACAAGTGGTCAGGGTAAAGAAATGATCGGATTGGCTAGTATGTAGAAATCATTTTCTGATTATGTGCATAAGATGGCAGAACAGTCTTCCTCCCATTTAGATAAGGTGCTAGAACTCCAACAGTTGAGTAGATGCATTTTTAAAGCCATGGAAGAGCTGAAAGATCAGACCGATACAATCAAGGGCCTTGCTAAAGAACATTCCAGATGGCTCATCAGATATAGTAATGTCCATATCAATAGGCACGAAGATCTCATCCCAATCATTACAGCTGTCACTGCCTATAGGGCTAAATTAGACAAGGAGAAGAAAATGGAAGCATAAATAGATTCCCCCTTGTACTAAATTTTGATATTTATTATAACGGATAAACTTTTTTTTATCATTTCTGATTAGAGAAGTGGAACCATTTCGGTTACCCTTTGTAATGGTCCAACTCTGGAACTCTATATGTATTATTTTCCAAATCAATACAAAGGTCGGCTAAATTTTGGTGTGAAGAATGACATTTTGCTGAGTCAAATTTGTGTATGTCTAAATACCATTGCTTTAACTGTTCCATTGCATTGCATTCATCTTTCTATTGATTTAACAGTGACCCGTTTAACAGATTTAATCAATCTGTTAGAAGTGAGCCTTGTTAGAGGGCTTAGACCATTCCATAAGAATGTCACCTTGATTAAAGGATTTAACAATATGACTGTTAGGTCAACCTTGTTTAAAAGGATTTTGCAACTGATACAATGGTTAGAAAGTAACAACAAATTGTGATCTGAAACATAAAACTCACTTTGCAAATACAAATCCAATTATAATTCAAATGATGGTTCACTGACTGGCCTTCGTTATCATCTCTATCACTCAAATCTTCTTGGAAATCCTTCAATCAATCACCAATGTGCAGTCTTGTACTACTCTCTTTAGCCTTCTCTTCTTTTTGCTTAGATTTTGTCAATCAACTGAATTAACCTCATACCACACACACATAACCTTCAATTAGGTTAATCTTATACCTCTCTGATCAATTAGTTTGATCTATTGACTCTTAATCACCGTCGTAGATATTAGGGTTAGGTCAGATCCAACGAATCCTTCAATCATTTCGTTTCCATCTACATTGTAGAATACATCCTAAAACTCCTTCTTGAATCCATACATAAAATGGTTAAACATATATTAAATGCTCATTTAATTCTCTACAACAATCATCATTATCTTAAATACGCTTCACATATCCCAATAAAATCAACAATGTTGGCTGGGATCTCAAATATCTCTCAAACTATCATAATAGTGACACTCGGTCAATATTGTGTTCTTCCGCTCGGTCATCACTAGATAACTCAGTAATTCTCTGACACTGGGCAAATACTGATGGTCGGTGGACACTAAATTTTCTCGACACATACTATCGCTTAGTTGCACTCGCATACTTGGTTTTACTCGGCACATACATAAGTTCCTTAATTTCTGCTATGTTACTTGGTAAAGACTAATCTTGTAGTCATCCAAAATTCACTTAGATTTAAGATAAACAATATATTATCTTGTCAAGGTGCGATATCATCAAGTACCCATTGTAGTTTTAAATAACTCAACCATTTCACCAGGGCTTCTTGTTATCTCTCCTTTTCAAATCTTCTTCATCAATCAATTGATATGGCACTTTACAAGATAGCAAATGTTTTACCAGTTAAGGTTTGACATCAATGGCAATATAACAATTGTCTCAATTGTAGTTTCCAACACAAAAGTACCATGAGAGGATGGTGAAAGCTTCAAAATTAAAGAATCTAATACTTCCCCATCAAAGCACTCCAAAAACAAGAATTGTATAGTCTGGTCTATTGGAATCAAAACAGGAAATTCGGATGGAAAACCCTTAGATATTGCAAATAGGGCACCTAGAGAGGGAGTGAAAGAAATCTCAACAGTTAAAAGAGGCTCTAGTGTGGGAGGGAATGTTTAGAAACCAGACATTTAGTACCTTTAAGTGGCATATGACGCATCTTAGTATCCTTCTACCAGGTATCTTGACTAATGGCTTTCATCTTACCTCTAGTACAAGAATCAGACATATGCCCAAGGCCATAAGATTTATGGCACTTGAAATTTGCTTCATCATAATCTAGTTTTTGTTCCAAATATAATTTTCTACTTAGAGCCAAATCCTCATAAAAAAATCTATTTTAAATTGAATGTGAGGATATGTTGGTTAAGAGTTGCCAAAAGTCTTTGAAGAGAGAAAAATTTCCAAGAGAGACCAATATATTCAAGACCAAAGTCAATCCAAATTGCAAAGGAAGGTTTGGTAGACAAACCCAAATAAACAACACCGAGAAGGATTATGAGATGGTATTGAAAGCTAGATACTATGGCTTCATTAAAATTGCAACCATACCCCAAAGACTTTGTCCCACTTCAAGAAGAAAATCCGTGTCTTTTACAACTCACAAACAAAAAAATAAATTTGTAAGCATAAACTCGTTGACAACAGAGGACAACCCACTGTCTCTGTTGATGAGGAAAAAACATTATTTGATAAATAAAATGCTTCTTTCAATATTCCTAAGTCTACAGAAGCATAGGAGACTGAACAAAGGATTATTCAGCCCCAACACACAAGATGAGAAACATTCAAATGGAGAGGAAGAAAAATGATGATATCAGGCTAAACCCTTTGATAACAGAGGACAAATCAATGTCTCCACAGATGAGGGAAAACCATTCTTTGACAAATAAAATGCTTCTTTCAATATTGAAAAATTTCTAGAAGCGTAAAAGATTGAATGAAAGAATCTTGTATCCTATCCTACAATGCACTCAACACAAGATGGACAATAGTCTCATGGCTAGGAGGAACAATGGCATAATTAGGCACAATGAAATTCAAATGGAAAGGAGTGGCTATGGATACACTACTGCCAGGGAAGTGGTAGCTAAACCAGCTACATAAAAATGCCTACTAGAAGTATTATACACTATGGAGGCACAAGTACCAAGTGAAACTGAACTAAAAACCTTAGGAACCAGAGTATAACTTTCAATATGGTTGAATGAAAAGAAGCCACAAAATTGAAAAGAGGGGATCATCTTTCAGTAGTTACAAAATTTACTTTCAAAAGGATTTGGTCATTTTTTCCTCATTGTATTTCCTAAATC
>MU226900.1:114773-126681 GCA_018584345.1 Thuja plicata
GATCCACTTCTATACCATGAGATGAAACAATGTACCCCAATAATTTTCCTGATGTGATACCGAAGGCACATTTCTTTGGGTTAAGGTGCACCTCAAAATTTTCTAATATTTGAAAGATTTTGTCTAAAACATGGAGATGTTATTCCCTTGTTAATGTTTTTCCTAGTAGATCATCCACATAATCCTCCATGAAAGTGTGCATCATATCATGAAATATTGTCATCATGGCTCTTTGATAGGTCACTCCTGCACTCTTTAATCCAAACATCATGACGTTATAGAAAAAGATTCTCCATGGACACGTGAAAGTTGTTTTGTCTTGGTCTTTAAATACAATTTTGATTTGATTATATCCTTAAAAATTATCTATTAAAGATAACATGGCATGTCTATTTGTCAAATCTACAATGGTGTCAATACTGGGTAGAGGGAAATCATCTTCTGGACAAGCTTTATTCAAATCTATGAAATTGGTGAACACTTTGATACTCTTATCTAGCTTTGAAATAGGTACAATATTATATATCCACTCAACATAATCAATTGTTCTAATAAACCATGCATCTAACAATTTCTTCAACTCTTCTTTCACTAGTAATGCTACACGAGGATGCATTTTTCTCAATTTTTGTTTTACTGGTTTTGCTCTCGGAGCTACATTTAAATGATGCATGATTAAATCTGGATCTAACTCGGGCATATCTACATATGACCAAGCAAATTTGATTTGTGATTCTTTAAAGAATAGGATAAATTTTTGTTTTTCTTTCTCTAAAAGAGATGTTTCTAGTTATATGACTTTAGGAACTTCTTGTGTTATGTTTCTTTTGGTTCTATCAGTATTAAAGACCTCTCCTAAAAATGATTGTTTTTGTTGGTTCTATCAATATTAAAGACCTCTCCTAAAAATATTCGGGGAGAGTGCCAAGCCTCTCATCCTCAGGCACCTCTAGGAGGTTTTCACATTTAGATATGTCCTTTCTTTTTCCTTTTTCACAATCTAATATTGTCATAGCATGGTTATCACCATTAGATCTTTCATTTATTTCATTTATTTTTCTATTGGAAGGCTTGGCACCCCATCAAGTTGAAGTTGTGTTAGTAAATCTCTTGGTGGAAGTTGTTTTGGTTTCAACAACATCGAGGTAGATGGAAATGACATGGTCATTAGGAAAGGTGTCGATCTCAATTGATCCATTTTGATCCCAATCAATAAGTTTAGGGTGTACTGATGGTAAATGATCATCTATGTGGTTTGGCTTGAATGTAGTAAGGGTCCTGATAGAGAAGTGATAAAAATTTTCTATGATATCATCAAGATCAATAATGAGACTCTCCTCTACATTCTCTCTATTGTTTTGTATCTGATTGTCCTCATTAGAATTATCGTTGATACATTTTGATTCAAATCTAAGTGATCTAGACCTAGAGCTTTGTCCCTCATCAAATGTAGATGCATAAGTTTGGAATACTTCAATATATTTTTCTTCACAAGATTCTTCTCTTGCATTAGAATCCCATTCCCACTCATTTGAATCTGAGTCGCTACAAAATTGTACTTTCTGGACCTCTCCATAGAGTCTATGTTTAGCCTCTTCTTCTTTTTGTTTGCGAGTGGTTTCTTCTTCTTTATATCTTAACCATGTCTTATCTTTGATGCTTCTAAAAGTGGGGTTGGATGTGTTCTATGATGACTTCCTTCCTTTTTCCAATAGGACTAGTCCCTTCACATCCCATTCTTTGCATCACATAGACACCCTTCTCATATTGTTTAGTGGGTACTTTGATAGCTTGTACATCCTGTGCGGTTTCTTCCTGCTCTTTGTATATCCACTATAATACATTTTGGTCCTTGTTTTCTTTTGAGACAGTTCCAAATTTGACAAATGTACCATCAAACATCATGAGTGATTTATACCTCTGTTATGTAGAGGTTTATGGCATTCCATGTGATCTAGGTGAAATAGACAAATATGACAAGGATAATGAGTATTCACCCATTCCTTTATCCTTCAAGTTGAGTTTTTTCATTAAACCTGTCAATGTCATAGCTGAGGCATTCTCCATGTTTAAGGAATTGAATGTAAAGTCCACTTTATCCTTCCCTTATCTAGAGCTTTAAGAGTAGTATTTTCTTGATTTGTTTTTGTATTGGAAGAGCTAGAACTATCTACTTCTCTATTATGTGGTGCAAGTACATTGGTCACTGGTTTCACTGTGTTGTAGTATTGAAAATGATTTGAGTCTCCCTGAATATTGATTTCCTATCCTTCAAAAGGGAACTTTAAACATTGATGATAGGTGTTACCCAAAAATAGCAGCATACACAAGAATAAGCACAAATATGAAAAATTGCATTTTTAGGGGTCCAATTAACATTATCCTTCAGGTACTGTTGATTAACATTTCATCATTGCATTCATTGTCAAATATTTTCATTGTGCTCTAAGTGTTGATCACATTTCAAAATTTCAAACTTATAATTGATCAATTACATTGTGCATTCAAACTGAATGTAATATACAAGTGTCTTTTCATAGTTCACATTTCATGTCAATCACAAGAGTACATTTGCAGAAATAGAAAGCATGATAGAAGTATGGAGTAGGGGTACCATGCATTGCCTTGTTGTGTGTTGTTTGTCAGCTGGTTGACTGTCAGGTCCTAGATCTCCAAGTCCGGGTCTTCATCTTCATCAAGTCTTTAATGTTTTTCCTGCATTATGAGAGAGAAAATGGTGTTAGATCTAGCTGGATCTAAGAAATGCATGAAACACAAACAACATACAATCAATTCTTCTAATGCTACATATCAATCTAACAAATTCAATGTAACAAGGAAATTTGCATCCACACTAAGTGAAAGATAGTATTAAAGGGACTTGTTCTAAACATGAAACCTTTTTCTATTAATGATCATTTTGATGTATGTTGTTTTGTGAAACCAGATATCTGAATAGAAGGGACTTAGTAGTTCTATCTGAGAAACCTCTTTCAGTATTAGGTCAACATGTTAGTTTAACAAACACAAACAAACCTACCAATATTGATAAATGAGTGCCATCTCAGATAACACCCACCTACAAACATTAATTGGTTCATTATGTTTGCTAACCTAACAGATTGACTGGTGATATGTGTGTAATAGATAAACAAGTAATTGAGTATAGATCACAAGAGAAATGTAGAGGAGAAGATGTAGATGCTTAAGGAAGTCAATAATGTTGCAGGAGACACATAAGCAATGAAGGGTTTGGAGAAATATGCAGGTTTAGAAGAAGGTGTTCACTGTCATCATGCAAGAAAAGGAGTAATGTTGTTACATGTTGTTTATGCCTACAAAAAAATAAGATTTGCAGAAAATGGGGATACATAACAGAGTTGACAAGTTGCATATGAAGCTATTTATAAAGAACAGTGAGCAAGAATTGCAAAAAATAGTATGTTTATGTGCTTTCATGAAGTGAGCATTCACAGAAAAGCAACTACATTATGAGCAAGCAAAACAGAGTACATTCATCAGCTAAACAACTCAAATGATGTCGTGGTTCATCATGCATAAAAGAGGATAGTGTCCATATGCCTAATGTAAATTTGCAGTGATGTTTTATGTAGGCTATTGAGCAAATACATATTATTATGGTGTATTATGATATAATGTTCATCATACATATAATATAGGGGATACAGTCATGCTAATGGAATATACATGTTTTAATAGGGTTCCTATTATAAGTATTGTCCATGGGAGTCACGAGCCCGTGCTTGAACCCCATGGGTGATATCTTTATATAATTGAATAATAGTGTGTTTCTTTGCACTGAGAGGAACAACACTCTCAGAGTGTTTAAACATGTAGTACTTTCATTTTTGATTAAAAATGCTCACGGTTTCACCACTGGAACAAAATTTTGTTTGTTTTTATAACATTATAAACATGCTGGAAAAGAAAAAACTTTATATGTTTCTCAGATAGAACAGAGAGATGGGGTTTGACCTTGACAGAAGGACATATTTTGTGTTCATGATAGTGTTGTCGTGTTTGAACATTAAATGGAGTGCAGTTATGTGTAAACAAGACAACCATAGAAGAAACCCGAGTTCATATTGCAAGCCAAAACAATGATAAGCTAACATATGTTCAAGTTCATTTCTAGATCCATAATAATAGCAATGTGGGTATCATTTTTGTTGACATTTATTTAACACAGAAAGCAATGAAGAAGAGCACGACATCAAGCCAAGCAACAGAGAGTAACTCAGAGTGGGATTAGGGTTACATAGTGGAGCTGCATGGTGGAGTTTTAAAAATGAGCAATAACAAGTTCAACATACAAAGAAGTAAGCATCAAAACCCTAGTTTGCTACTAGAAAGATGTAAAAAATTTAAAAGATCCCACAGAAATGAAGTTATTAGAACCCGAGTTCTTTAAGGAAATGCATAAAATCACAACTTGAATACACAAGACAAACATTTATGTCATTTAGAAGCAGCAAGAATGTGAGAATGACTTATCTGGAGGAAGAATAGCAAAGAAGGCTGAGTTTGAAATGCAGGGAAGATGCCAAGTGTTGCGGGTAGAGGCCAATAGAAGAATGGAGCCCGAGCTTTGTATGTTCCAACAGAGAAAGCCGCGGCCGCTGCAAGCTTCATTCATGGTTCACCATAAAATGGGGATGAGTGTGAAGCTGTGGCTGAGATATGCCAAGTTTCAAGACCGAATCCCATGGGTAACTCCACACCTCTCAACCACAACTTAGACTTACTCCAAGCTTATAGTGGTTGTTTACAAAAGTGTCAAACTTCAAACCCAAGTTCAAACATGTGGCAGCGCCATCTGTTATGGTATTAAAACTTCATAAGCTCAAGCTATTCTAACATTCCCATGTATTGCTGTGTAGTGAAAGCCACGGGTCTTAACTCACTGTCTACAGAGCTTGAGTTCGAGCAAACAAAACCCAAGCAACACCATCTTCACAGACAAGATTCACAGAAAGTGCCATATATTATGGAAAACAGAGCTCAAACTCACAGTTTCCCACAAAGCCTGAGAATCCTAAGCTTCTTCACAGTCAAGATACAGACACAACACCATAGATTATGGCTTCCAAGTTGTAGATTCAACCAAGCATGGCGACACCATAGAGGAAAAAACCCTAAAGTATAATGAGATGAATAAACACTATGCAATGTGTTTTACCCAGTTTTCGAATCCACTGCCAAATGGAGTTAATGCATTGTCAGTTACAGTGCCTCGACATTCCCCAACCAGTGCCATGATAGTACTTTTGTGCCACAAAGACAATAGTCTATCCTTTCGACGGATGTGTTTATGTCAGCTATGAGCTGTTGTCGAGCATGGAGTTGAAGTTACCTCAACTTAGCTATACTATGGTCGGGTTACTTGGCAGTTAGGGTTTGTTTTATGGTGTCGACTTAGTGGAGTTAGGTTTTCACACTATGGTATCGGGTTTTGTGTTGGGATTCATGTTTAGGGGTTTGCATATTTGACATATCATGTAATAAGGTTGGTGAAGGTGTAAAAAGATGTATCTTTTATACACCAACTTTAGGGGCCATCCTTAGGGCTTGATTTAGGGCTCTTTTTAAGCTTTAGGTTTAATGATTTGCTATTTTTGAGGGCTTTTGGAGGGAAATGATTTTCAAAAATTGGGCCATATGGGCTATATAGTGGACCTTTCACTTCATGTAAGGGAGTTGCATATTTTGGAGAGAGGGCTAAAAGTGAGCATATTGTTCCTTGATGCCTTGGAGATATCATTTGTAACCTATTTTGTCAGATTTTTGGAGGATAATAAAGCAGACAATGTATTTTATCTATATGCTTTTTGAGTTTGTATTCCAAATCCTGTTTTCATCATTCTTCATAAGTGTTATTCATTTTGGTAGCTAGGAGAAGTGAATGTCCATTATTCTTCCTCTTTGCAAACAAAATTCAAACCTCATGAAAAATATGTATGTATGTTGACTGATTAAGTTATTTGTGGTCTATACCCTAGTAGCCAAGTCTTTTAACCTATATGTTGATCAGAGATTCAAAGTATCAAGTTTTGGTATATGAATTAGGATTTTTGCATTATTTTTCCAAAATAAAGTCTAATTTCATTCTTGGTGTATCACCCCATCTTTTACTTTCAGTTTTTTGTTTCAAAAGATTCCTTCTTCCCTTTTCTCATAAAGTTATCAATTAGGAGGTGATATCCCATATCAAATAGGAATTGACCTAGAATCCGGAGACTCCTTCTGAATCATAGTACACCCACATCTAGAGAAGGTTTCCATTGTTAGGATAGAGTACTGTCAAAGCCCCAATGCCTGAGCCGGGGTGGTAATTCTAAACCTCAACAATAGGTATATGCAATTGCTTGCATTTCATGTATCCATGGTTGACCTAGGAGTATGTTATAATACTGATTCAAGTCTAGGACTTGACACACCACATTCTTTTCAAAAGGTCCAACTTTGATTGGTAATACCACTAGTCCACTGGAAGATCTCTCTTCATCATCATACAATTTTATGGTGATCATTCTTTTAATATCTACTACATCCTTGAAATATCCTATAGCAAGGACTAGATTTAAGGTACAAATGTTTAAGCCCACCCCTCCATCTATCAGTACTCGTCTCACTCCGTGCTTATGAATTAGAACTTCAATATGGAGTGGGAGATTAGGTGGGTGGTTCAAAGATATATTGTCCTCTTCATAAAATGATAGGTAATGGGGTGAAATTAAGTGTCCCACTGTGGATTAGAACACATCCACACCCAAATTCTTAGGCACATGTGTTTCTAACATAGCTTGTTCCAAGATGTCTTTATGCATTAGTGAAAGTTTTATCAGCTCTAATATGGATATCTGAGAGGGGTATTTGTGCAATTCATCCATGATATTGTATTGACGAGAAGTGGATGGTGTTTTAGAAGTTGTCCCTCACAAAGTGACTCTAGCTTGATTTATCATGACTAAATTAGCATATTCATTGTCTTGTTTATCTTTAATCATGATTATATTGACTCTTTCATCATATCCTGAAAGATTATTACTGGTAATTCCATATACATGAGCATAATTGGCTCTGTTTCCTCAATTACCTTTTGAGGATTCTCCTTTCTCATGATTCATAAAAGTATTTTTAAATGCAGTGTGTTATTCGTTGGTCTTGTGTCCAACAATTATGATGCCATTATAAATTAAGTATTGAACCACATGTTTCAACCTCATGCAATCATTAGTTTTGTGACCTTAACTCCTATGAATTTCACAATAATGTGCATCGTTCCACCATGATGGCTTTTGATGTAGGAGCATCTTGCATCGTGGCAATCCTGTGTCAACCAAAAATATGTTTGCTTTTGAGCTTGGTAACTTGTTGGAGACTTTTGGTAAAATGTTCGGTAACTATTCTGGAGTTGTTGGTTGAAGGTTCTTATCTCAATTCACCGTCGAACTCAGTTACTATTCTTGGCCTAGTTTCACCGAACAGTCTCGGTGGATGTTTCTGTTTGCTCGATAGTTTTCTACTTCCTGTCTCACTGAGTGGGTTTTGTTTTGTTGGATCTTCAGGCCGACAAGTGCAGTTAATTTTGGTCAGGATATTAATGTTGGATCACTCACTGGGGAACGTGTGGACCTAAATCTGGGTCGTTACTTTCTCCTATGCTGGATCTTAAGGATCTTTTGGGCCAAACTTTTTGGTAGCCTCTTGTATAAATGTAATGATATGATCTTAGGTTTAAGGTAATGAAATTGAGGAAGAAGAAGCTAAAGATTGTGGATCTTGCATGTATGAGGACTGTATTTGAATAGATTTTTAATGTATTAGCCATAATTGGGAAGGCCTTACAGCTTGACATGTATGAATTTTGATAATTAAATATAAAGTTTATGTATTCCTTCTCTCCTTCTCTATGTTTGAGCTTCTGAGTTGTGATTTTGCAAAAAGGATTGGTATTTGGGAGTGCCTTTGGCCCTAGGTACTAACCCTCCTTGCTTTAGGTAGTATCAGAGTGAGGTTAGATCTGAGGTTCCTTCTTATAAATCCTAGTTGGTTTGTTGTGGGGTAGAGGATTGCAATCTAACCTGCAATTGCAGAGGGTTTCAAGATGATTCCAGGGAAGCTAAATGCAGATCCAAGCTTAGCTAATATGCTAAGACAAATTGCTTAGAGAATCTCCCAGCCGGTCCCATGAATCAATTGATCCTACTGCAAGGGTTCTGAACCACTCTAATGCTTTCCCCTTGAAAGATGCTGCTAATAACTTGGTGGCTACATCTTCAGTAATGTGATGTACATTACAGAGAGTAGCCACATCCGTGATGTGCTCAAAAGCAGTAGTTTGGCTTTCTCCGGTAAAATCAGGTAAGCTTTTAAGCGCTGCCAAAGGAATATCATGGTGTTGGCCAAAATTCAGTGGACTCCCCTGATTAAAGGGTACAAAAGCAAATTGCCTTGCCATTGCTGAAAAAGATGATCCAGCAGCTGAAATACCTGCTGCAAACAGAGAGCTACTTGTAGTTGCTGCTGCTGCTACTGAAACAGCAGAAGCTACTGGTTTGGAAAACTCAGTCCTGCAAGTTGGACTTGCAGAATGTCTGCTCCTTCTATAAACTCGAAATTCAAGAGTTGTGACCTTGACCCGGCTTGATGGTGTCGTTCTCAAAAGAGTTCTCCCCCTTCTCCTGGGTGGCTCAATCTGTAAATACTCAACAGAACCTGAACTCCTGGTTTGTATCCTTCTCATAAAAATTACACAGCACTGATCTTTGAACCTTAAATAGACAGAGTCGCCAAATATGCAAATAAGAACCTCTGAAAACTTGTTGGTTGCATATCAGAACAGCAAGAAGAAAAGGTCCCACCGGGCGTGCCAAAACTGTTAACTCCAGAATTTGCACCCTAAAACTAAGCACCTAAATACTTAGAAATTATGGAGAACATGGGAACAATCACAAGTTTGTGGTTAAACTATGTATGTGACTGAACCTCCGGATTCTAGGCCGGTTCCTATTTGATGTTATGTGATGCTCCACCTGAACTACTGAAAGCTTTAAACTTGTGAGCAAAAAGGGTAGAAAGTACTAAAAACGAAGATTACTTGAACCTAAGAGGTGATGCACCAAAATAAAATGAAGGATTTGATATTTTCATAACACAATGATGGAAAAATAATCAACTATAAGACACAACTTTGATGAAAATCTCTGCATAAAAATGCTTCAGAAGAAGGATTTAATGAATAATATCAAAAAGATATAAACCACAATCAATATTATTCCATTAAGTTGTACAACTTATGACCTATGCATAACAATTTTACTAACTCAAGTAGGTGCAGAAATGAGACATAAATTTAAAGGTTTTTGAGAAAAACACAGGAAATAAACATCAATCACCAGCCTTGCACACTGAAAATGAGTCCCAAAGTAGATCAAGCTAGCTGTATTATGCCTTCAAAGGCCAAAGAACATCAACTCCAAAGATACAATCCAAAAAATGAGCATACAAAGGACCATGAAATGTCACAATAGCCTTCTCTCCAAATCCCCACTTTTACAATGCATAAGCAGAAATGATAAATAGGAAAAATTTTCACCTACCACCCCCTAAAAGTGGAAACTGCATTTCAAAATGCAGGGGTCGGATGTGAGACAAATCCCTAAAAAAGTGGCTTCTAAAACTCCACTTAAGAACTCTAAATAGCCTAAAAGACCCATGTGTCCATATACCATGAGTGAACACTTCAGTTCGGCCATATCAGCTCCTAAAATGACTCCAATGACTCATAAAAGAGTCCAGATCCATAACAAGTCTTAACAACAAGTCAAAATGACACCTCTCCTTCTTTGCATGCACATCACCTTGACTTTTCAGCCCCTTATACCTCCAAATCCAAAAATGGACTTCTAGCTTTATCTCTAAATTTGCAAATTTTTAAATAATAATTAATTGATTCATAAAACATCAATTAATTATTATTTAATTACATTTATATGCAAAATTTATAAAGGCAACTCTTTTATTAAATATTTTAATAAAAATTAACTCATTTAGTAAATATCTAAGTAATATAATGATATATTACTTTAATTTAAGTAATATATCATTACATTGCTTAGATATTATTTCTAAACATAGTTTGTGAGCTAAATGAGTTAAAAAGGCTCTTTAAGCTACATCCGATGGAAAACAACTTCAACGGATTCTAAAAACATTATAGAATGCTGAAGTTTCGAACCCTAAAAGAGAAGAAAACATCTTTTCTTTCATTTGTATTTGATGCCTTTTGAAACTTACGGCAGCTGCTGTTTGAGAGGGTTTTGAAACCCTAAGTCACCGCCATGGGAGAAGAAAACGCTGTTGTTAGCCGCCATAGTAAGACTTAACAAAGAGTTTTGATGATGATTTCAAAACTAAATGACCTCTTCTGCTTAATCATGGCTGCCATGGAGGGATTTCTCATTTATAACTGCAAGAAAATGCTGGAAACACGGGTAAGAATGACTCGTGTTTGTTGAATCTGCATTTTATCATTTCTTTCGTTGAATGCTTAGTTGCTTACCGCTGCTTACTGCATACGTCTGTGTCGTGCTCTTTGCAGAAACGTCTGTTGTTTCTTCTGTGGATTTCTTTGACAAAAACGCTTGCTTCTGTCTTTCACTTCTCAGATGGTCTGTATTTTTCTTCTCTTTAAATCGTGACTCCACAAAAGTTCTCTAGCTGAGAAAATGGCTGCCATCTTTCTGTTTCTCTTTTGACTGTCTTTTTATTCTTCTAGCCGCCATGTAGGGATTGTATGTCTTCGAAAACTGCCTTTCCCTTTTGCTTAAATCTCCTCTCACTCTGATTTGAAAAGTTTAACAATCATGGAAAAGAAGGGTTTGCTGATTTTGAAATCAGATTTTGTATTGAAACAAGCTGCTTTTATGTTAAAAAAAGAAAATTCTCTTTCTGTATTTCTCTGCGTTTTTACTTGAAACAGCACCTCCCTTTTTGAAAAAACTTGCATTCTGTTGAAAAACTGTTGCATGTTTTTGTTGGAACTTGTTACCTCCAGTTTTTGCTAAAAAGCTGCATCTGGGTATGTAGAAAATGTGTTTAAAAAACACCAAGAATGTTGCTGTTATACTGAACTTACCTTGAAAGAAAA
The DNA here is from genome assembly GCA_018584345.1 of Thuja plicata. NCBI lineage: Eukaryota > Viridiplantae > Streptophyta > Pinopsida > Cupressales > Cupressaceae > Thuja > Thuja plicata. Next base: position 125,947 of record MU226900.1, read on the forward strand.
GTGGCTTCAACTGGTGTTTAGACTTGTCCTCATGCTGCTGCTTTCTGAATTCTGAAAAATTTACTGTATCTTTTCATATCTGTTGCAAAAAAGCATTATTGTTTTGTATTGCATCCGCCATACTGCTCATGCACTAGGCTTTGCTTAGCTTGAACATTTTTTGGAAAAATAAACCAGCATTCTGAAAAACCTTGCTGCTCTTGACTGTATTTTTCCGTAAACAAGGATATCAACATTTTGAACAGTATGAAGGATAAAATTTAGTTTGTGTATGTAATGTCCCACGTGAGCCTTGGTCACCAGGTTGGAGTAGCAGGATGAGCTCAGTTGATGAGCAACGTGGTTTGTGTACCCACAATCCAAGAGAGGTAGTTTTGTCTCGTGGCATGGTGAGTGATGTTTCTCTTCTTACACTACCATTCAATAATGATGTTGATTAGGTAGGACTTATCCAGTACGGGGTTATCAAGCTTGGTATGCTGGTTATACTGGTTAGTGTGAAATTTTCACACAATGGTATACATTGTATGACTCCGGGTATTGAGAGACAGTCAGGGAGTCCTTATGCTGATTTGGGGTTTCCAACAGAGCTATTCAGTGCGTCACAAGTGGGAGCCTTATCCGGCAATCTTGACAGTTTGCCTCTTCGACACATTTGTTGGTTCAGATTACATACCAGAGGGGCAGCTTTATGGCAGATGGATACTTCCAATATGTCACTCAGTTGGGACAGTG
>MU226900.1:145357-160409 GCA_018584345.1 Thuja plicata
CCGCTTGCATGGACTCCCTCAAAACATAGTGAGCGACCGAGACAGTCATTTTCTCAGTACTTTCTAGAAAGAACTATTTCGAATGGCAAGAATAGAGTTGTCACCCAGCACAAGCTACCACCCGCAGACTGACGGACAGACAGACAGAGATCGTGAACAAGTGGCTGGAAGGATATCTCAGAAACTATGTGTCCGCACAACAGAAAGTGTGGGTCAAGTGGTTACATCTGGGGGAGCACTGTTACAACACCACCTATCACATGTCCATCAGAATGACTCCCTTCAAAGCTTTGTACGGGTATGAACCAACTTCATTCGTGGACTTGGCACTGGGAAATAGTACTTGGCGCTGGGAGATAGTCGCGCACCAAAGGCAAAAGATTGGTTGCAGGAAGGAATAGATATCCTAAGATCACTCCAGGAGAATCTCCTACGGGCTCTGAATCAACAGAAAATGTATGCTGACAGGCATTGCATTGAGAGGAGTTTAGAAGTGGGAGACTTGGTATACCTTCGACTTCAGCCATACAGACAGTCGTCCCTGAAGGCATCTGAGAAGGAGAAATTGAGGCCGTGTTTCTACGGGCCCTACCGTGTTTCCTAATGGGTGGGTGATGTTGCCTATGAACTGGATCTACCCAAGGGAAGCAGGATTCACAATGTATTTCACGTATCTTGCCTGAAGAAGGCGGTGGGGCAACATGTCAGTGTGTCTTAAGATTTACCACCCGTCGACGGAGAAGGGAAGTTAATTCTGGAGCCGGCTGAAGTCATTACCACCCGAGAGAAAAAGTTGAGGACTCGCACGGTCAAAGAATTTATGGTGCATTGGAAGATGCTACCTGGGAGGGCGAGCAAATTCTGAGTCATCCGAATCTACAATTGCTTGAGGACAAGCAATCTTTGGGACGAGAGGACTGTAATGTCCCAGTTATTAAATAAATAAAATAAACTTGTATTTGGGTTCCAGTCGATTTAGCTTATCCCAGGCCCATCTTTTATTTTAGTGTAAGTGTTAGTGTGTCATGTCGGCTTTATTTGTACACCTCGGGAGTTTGTCCGACGGGTATTTATGACCGGCGTGTAGGATGTATTTCTCATGTTGAGTTTTGATATTTTTATTATTATTGCGAATTCCAGTTGGAGTTCTGGTGTGCGCCACTTCGGAAGTGAAAGACCTTCCCTATTTGGCCTGTTGCAATTTCGGTAGGATTCAACCCTCGCCATACTCTGCTTTGTTCTGCTTGTATCGGATCTGGAAAATTCGAAGTACTTCATTATTCATAATATAATCTCCTGGCAATTGTTCCATATTTGGTACTTCATTGTTCTGTGCACCTGTTGACATCTGGCGAATTGCTAGGTAATTGCATTATAGTGAAGAAGGCGCATTTCATACTCCACAGGCATTCCCTCCAGACATCCCAGAACGTACGTACAACCAGCACTCCTCCATACGACCAGCCCACTTCCAACATACGGCCAGCACTCCACCGTATGACCAGCCCACTCCCAACATACTGCCAGCACTCCACCGTACGGCTAGCCCACTCCCAACGTACGGCCAGCACTCCACCATACGTCCAGCCCAATACCACCGTACGGTCATCACACTACTATACGGCCAGCCCTCTCCCCACGTACGACCTTCACTGTACGGCCAATGCCATCTGCACATACCGCCAAATCCATCCCTATACGACCTGCTATCCTCACCGTACGGCCTGCCTACCTCTAAAGTACGACCTACCTGTGCAGTCCATCTGCTGAGTACGGATTGCACCTCTAGTACGCCAAAAGCTAAGGTCTGGTCAACCAATCCGCCAGGGGTCAAGAACATTACATAAAACAGGAGCTTAGACCTTTGATCGAGATGGATTTAAAATAGACAGGCTCCTCTGCTTAGTGGAACAACAGGTCGATCGAGCTATTTAGTTGCCCTCCCACCCCATAAACATCGGCCCTTGATTGGAGGGGGATAACTGATCAACATGGTAGGACTCCTTCAACAAGAGAAAATGCAACTGCCTGTGTCCATAGTCACTACTGGTACTCCCTTGACAGGGTGAACGAGGTAAACAACGAGTCTTCGAATTGCAATTAGCTCCATAACTAGCCTATAGAATGGTAGGGCTGGAACGGCTACCCTTAGAAGAGTAGGGGCCTCCCACCCGGTCCCGTGTGTGGGGTTGGGTGGGGGGCGTGTGTGGGGATGGGTGGGGGGTTATATTGGGGTGGGGGGCTAAGGTTCTCCATGCTTATTCTAGCAGGCGCACTATAGTTCCCACAATTGAATGGGGGGCATAGTATGGTAGTGGGAGGGAATTTTAGTTGGCTAATCCCCCCCCCCTCACCCTGCATAGACCGCTATTTCGGTTCGGTGCAAAATTCGACCAGCTTTCTCTAGTCACAGATCCGCAGTGAGATCCATAGCCCATGGACTGAGCCCCTACCCTGACTATTTATAAGGGGCATGGGCACCTAGGCAATAAATAGAGGAAGCGATAAATATTTGTACATTCTATACTAATTGCACAAGAAAAATCAGTAAAAATGTGCATAAAACAAAATAAACAGCGATCTTGTTCTAAGCTAAGCTTCCACCTCCAAATATTGACTAGCCTCATCTACATTTCATAACCACGCAAATCTGGTAATAAATGAATTGTACTGTCATATTGCTCCATTAGTCATTAGTTGACCAGTCAGTGCCATGTTAACTAGATTTAAAGAATGCCATTATATGATCTCTACCAATTGAGATATAATGTCCTTAATATTGAGATAGGAGATCCACCATATTGACACAAACAATTCAGAATATTTTACAAATAATGGCTGGCTTAACACAATTATCATCCCTAATCACTTCTACTTTCACCTAAAAGATTTTACTCATACCAAATTTTACACCAAAACCTCTCATCTATCCTTCGATATTTTGAAGGTAACATCATTTGAAATCCTCTATTTGTCCAAGTTGTATCTCCTAGTTTCTCCAAAATAATTGGGTCTACCCAAATAAATGGATCTAAATTACAACTGTTAATTGATGTTCATTGTTCTACAAGTAAACCATTTTTTGCTGATGCAAATTCTAAAATATGGGCGAAAATCTGCAAATTTAGCACCTTAATGGTGAAATAAAATAAGGATGAATGTGATGTTTTCGGGCATACAAAAATTGTAGGAAAATCTATCATGTAATCATAATATTGTCCTAGTGCACCTTGAATATTCCAGAGTGCATTAACTGTACCTACATATCTATTACTCGCATACGCCATAAATGGCCTCTCTAAGGACAAGAATGCACGCATAACTATTATTGATTGATCATTTTAAAACTCTCAATTATTTCATTTGATCAATTATTGATTGTTATGCACCATGTAAATAGAATATTACCATTGTTTTTACAATGCCCATCACATTGGATGGCAGACAGACCCAAAAAATTGATCTTTAATTTTTGTGTGCTTTTGACACATACTCCAGAATCCTGGGCTTAAGCAAGTCACAGTGAATCATCTTTATCCTGGTTTAAAAACTGGGCAATTCACCAACTTGTAAGTAATCGCCATAAAATCTCCAAAGATATGGTTTTTTTGCATTGCTGTTGGATCTGAATGATATCCAACAAAGAAATAAATTCATTTCTATGCTTTTTAACAATATTTTGCAGTTGCTTAAGTTCTTTATTTTTCAAATTTTTTCCACTCCTGTGGATTTTTACGAATTATTCATATTTTTTTAACATTATTTTGCAGTTACTAAAGATTAGTTTATGATCTTATGTGTTTTCTTAATATGCCAAGTTTCCAAGTCTCAGACAAAATTCTGGACTGCTGAGTTCTTGAACTATAATCGGGTTAATAAGGGACAGATACATCATCTCCATGAGAGCTTCAACATAACTTTAATCTGATGAAATACAATTGTTATATAAACATGTCAACATGACTTGGCAGTCTGCGCCAAGCCCTCATAGTAAAGCACACAAAGGAATTTCTCAAGGAGCAGATCAAATATTGCCATACCACCTACACCCAAAGAATATAAATAAATACTCACTAGCAAAAATGGCTCCCAACCCAAGAACACATACTCCAGAATCCTGGGCTTAAGCAAGTCATAGTGAATCATCTTTATCTTGGTTTAAAAACTGGGAATTCACTCACCAACTTGTAAGTAATCACCATAAAATCTCCAAAGATATGTTTTTTTTTTCATTTATGTGGATCTAAAATATCCAACAAAGAAATAAATTCATTTCTAAATGCTTTTTAACAATATTTTGCGGTTGTTTAAGTTCTTTATTTTTCAAATTTTTTCCACTGCTGTGGATTCCCAAGAATTATTCATATTTTTTTAACATTATTTTCCAGTTACTAAAGATTAGTTTACGATCTTGTGTTTTCTTAATATGCCAAGTTTCCAAGTCTCAGACAAAATTTTGGACTGCTGAGTTCTTGAACTATAATCTGGTTAATAAGGGACAGATACATCATCTCCATGAGAGCTTCAACATATCTTTAATCTGATTCAATTCAATTGTCATAGACACATATCAATGTGTAATGTCCCCTTTTCTTCAGTAATGCATATTATGCCTGATTAGCCTATCTAGCCATCTGGATAGTCTAATGGCCGCTTTATAGAGGATGCCAGTCAATCACATGGTTACTTGGGCATTTATTTAATATCTGAGTTCAGACTCTATAGTTGGGATGCTTTATTTCATAAAGTTATATTATAAAGTCACTTTAATATTATAACTTTAAGTTACTTTATTTTATAAAGTGACTTAAGTGACTAAAAGACGAAAGTGCTTTTTTATCCCACATTGGTATGGTTGTTGAATTGGCTCTCATTTTGAGGTTATAAAGGAAGGAGATCTTCCTTGGGAAAAGCACAATGAGAATTTATTAAATTAAAGATTTAATATTAGGTTGCGTAAATGTGACTGGTCATTTTCTTAAGGACGCAAACCCTTGAGGAGTTCTTGGAAAGGTTGGACGTAACCCCAGCACTCTCAGCATTGATGAAATTATTCAGATTTCATATTTGAGCTTATAACAGAGGTAAAGGGAAACATTTAATTCTGGAAACTTCATATTGCAAAGTCAATATTGAATCTTCAAGACACCAAAGAAATAGATTTCAGTGCCTTTGAATCGTCCTAGGATCAGCCAATAAGTACATGCCTTACACTCATAACGTACAGGAGTTATAAGAAACATTGTGAAGTTGGCTGTCAGTACTGCGTGGGTATTCCAACATTGAAAGGAGTTCAGAATATCGAAGTGAATACATATAGCCTTCCAACTGCATACGACATCAGGTTACAGCAAGTGAACAGAGGCTGTTGGAGATCAAACACGGGCACTAGCAACATCCTTCTTACCACCCGCGCGAACAGCACTCCCATGCCAGACATCACGGGTTGGAGGGAGAGTATCCCCGCGACATTACTCTAGCTAGGCGGCCATACAGCAGGACGGGTGAAGGTGCCGCGTGAAACTGAGGAGGTGCAGCCTACCGCTTGGGAGCTTTCATTCACTCCATGCCGAGCAGAGATAGCAGACACCAGCAACATTAACTACAGGCGCCAACATCCTTGGAGGTTAGACGCATACACTCCCAGGTAGTTCATTTATGTTGGGAAGTGTTATTGATTGGTGATTCAAGTTCTTTCCGATTGTATTGGGTCATGTGTATGGCTGACTGTATGAATTCAATAATGTCAAAATTTAGATGAATGCATTGCTTCGTAAAAATTGAAGAAAAGAAAGGCGTATGAATATCTTGTCTTACTTAGAGAGGCTATCTTCAGATTAGCGTTTGGTTGTTGTTCATGTGTTATGATATTTTGATGAAAATTCTAAACTGCAAACCAGAATCCTCAAGAATATGAGTTTTAATAATAAACTAGAACAATAGTTAACCCTGTAAGTCGGAATTTTCAGTCTTCTTCTGAGTTCAGATTTGCAAGGAACTTTACAGTGGTATCAGAGCTACTGATCTTGCCAGCCTAGTGGGATCATCATTTTCAGTTTTCAGTTGTTTACAGCAGTAGCCATGCTAGCCAGGTATGCGTAGCAGGCACAGGATACTCGGTTTTAGTCATAACAGGGAGGAACAGGAACAGACAGATTCTTCAGTACAGGTGGACATTGAGTCCAGTCATCCAGATAGTGAGAAGTTTGTTTTAGAGCAGACTACTCTAGGTGAGAACATGGCTGAGGAGATAGACAGAGAAGCCAGGGAGACCATGAGGCAGATACGTGTTGGGCTAGACAATATTGTTGGTGTGTTACAGCAGCTAACAGGGGTTATTCAGCAGTTAACAGTTATAGCCAGGAGGCCCCCTAGCCAGCACAGTGGTGGTAGCAGTAGAGCAGGATCTCCTAGAGCTACTAGAGCTCCCACATTTACCACAGACAGACCCCTCATGCCTACATTCACAGAGAATATTGCAGAGGAGGAGGTGGCACAACCAGGTCCAACAGGCATTCTTCCAGAGAATGTTATGACGATGCATGATGAGTGGGACATGTTACCTGTGCATGTCAAAGCTGATTTGACCTTTGTTCAGTATATGGCCCAAAAGAGAGAATTTGGCAGGGCCTAGCCAAAGAGGAGACCCAGGGGTCCGAACCGGGATTTGAAACATGCCATGAACAAATTGACTCTTCCTACGTTTGATGGTAGCGACAAAACATCAGCTAGAGCGTGGATCCACAAGCTCGATACGTTCTTGACCCTCAAACCTATGTCAAAGACTAAGGCAATTAAATTTTCCACTATGCATCTAGAGGGGACCGCATATTATTGGTGGCATCATGGCCTTGTCACCCAGGATCATGGACTGATTGCCTCCTATGAGATCTTCAGCACAAGGTTGATCGCTCGTTTTGACAGGAAGGATATAAAGGTCTATTACAGGGAGCTAGCTCAGCTTAAGCAGAACGGATCTTTGGAGCATTACATCGATGAGTTCCAGAGGATCTCCATCATGGTCCTAGACATGACAGAGAAGAGGAAGGTTATGTTATTCATTGAGGGCCTTTATGATAAATACAGAGGGTTGGTTAGAGTTCTCAAACCAGACACCCTAGATGATGCTATTAAGTTAGCTCATGATTTAGATTCACCATCCTCCATTTTACATCCACCTAAGAAACCCTTCAAAGGGTCTTCTTCATTTCAAAATAAGAGTGCACCTCCCAGGCTGGATTTTGAGACGAGAAATGAATTGAGGAGGCAGAAACTGTGTTTCACTTGCAGGGAGCCTTGGACTCCAGATCACAGGTGCCTTGGGAAAGGCAAACTTCATTACATTGAGGTAGCTTCCAAGGATGAGCATGAGCAGGGTGAGGGCAGTGATGAGGACAGCGAAGAGGAGGCTCAGGTCGAGCCAACATCGGAGGGAAAGAAAAAGAAAGAACCCCACGAGCAGCCCCCAGTTACTTTAGCATCCCTCTCTGGGATTCCTACATGTCACCCCTTTTGTTTGAAAGGAGTAGTTAGGGGACAAAGGATTGTTTGCCTCTTAGATACAGGTGCTACGCATAATTTCATCAGCACAGGTATGGTCTCCAGGAGATGGCTACAGATGGATGATATTCCAGAATTTGAGGTCAAGGTGGCAGGAGGGGACCTTTTGAGTTGCACAGGGAAGATCTTTGGTCTCCCAATACACTTTGGAGATTACCTGCTAGAGGCAGATTTCTATGTGATTGACTTGGATAGTCTGGATGCGATATTGGGTATGCAGTGGCTGCAGACCCTAGGTAGGTACACTATTGATCACACGCTGAAACAGTTAGAGTTTTTACAGGGTGATCAACAGGTGGTTCTTAAGGTCATGCCAGACGGTGGGCCTAGATTAGTGTCTACTCACAGGATGGAGGCCATCATGAGACACAGTGACATGGAGTGGGCAGCCCAGTGCTTCGTGTCCACAAAACCCACACCGGATTCAGGGCAACAGGTTCACCTTGACATTCAGCAAGTGCTTGATAAGCACAAGCGGGTCTTTGAGGATATACCTCCAGGCATACCTCCAGATAGAGGGTTCGAGAATATCATTGAGATGGAGGAGGGCTCTAAGCCCGTAATTACTACTCCTTATCGTCATCCTAGGCACTACAAGGAAGAGATAAAAAAGACGATAAAGGAACTCTTGGAAATGGGACACATCAGACCTAGCTCTAGTCCCTTCGCTTCTTCAGTGTTGTTGGTGAAGAAGAAAGATGGTACTCTCCGCATGTGTATTGATTACCATGCTCTGAACAAGTGGACTATCAAGAACAGGCATCCTATTCCCCGAATTGATGAACTGCTAGATGAGTTACACGAGGCAGTCTATTTCTCGAAGATAGATCTTCAATCAAGGTACCACTAGATTTGTGTCCGAGAGGAGGATGTGCATAAGACAGCGTTCCACTGCCATTACGGACACTATGAGTTTCTAGTGATGCCATTTGGGCTCACTAACGCTCCGGCTACATTCCAGTCTTGCATGAATCACATATTCAAAAAACAGCTGCGCAAGAGTGTATTAGTATTCTTTGATGACATTTTGGTCTTCAGCAAGACATGGGAGGAGCATTTGAGACACTTGGACGAGATTCTGAGCATCATGGAGAATCAGTCTCTGTTTGCTAAAGAATCCAAGTGTGAATTTGGATTGACCGAGATCCTCTACTTGGGACATGTGATAGGGGTTGATGGAGTCAAGGTCCATCAGGAGAAAATACAAGCGATCATGGATTGGTCGCCACCTCGGAATGTTTCAGAGTTGAGAGGATTCCTTGGTTTATGCTCTTACTACAGGAGGTTTGTAAAGGGGTTCTCGCAGTCAGATGCACCCCTCACCGATCTCACTAGGAAAGGGGCCTTTAGGTGGTCAAATGATATTGAGATAGTCTTCGACAGATTCAAGACTATCATGAGTACTTGCCCAGTTCTAGCATTACTGGATTTCTCTCGTCCTTTTATTCTTGAGTGTGATGCTTCAGGTACAGGGATAGGTGCAATATTGATGCAGGACAGGCACCCTATAGCTTATGAGAGCAGGAAACTCAGGGATAATGAGAGGCTGTACTCTACGTATGATAAAGAGATGCTAGCCATCATGCATGCAGTAGCAAAATTCAGACAATATCTAGTGGGTGGCAAGTTTACTGTCAAAACGGATCACAACAGCTTGCGATATTTCCTGGAACAGAAAGAGCTCAATGAGAGACAGCAGAAATGGGGCAGCAAGATACAGGCATATGACTTTGATATCGAGTATGTCAAAGGCAAGAATAACATTGTAGTTGATGCACTCTCCAGGAGACCTTCAAAGGTAACTTGCTGTGTACTATCCAAGATTTCTGCAGATTGGAAATCTCACTTGTTGGTCGAGTATTCTAAGGATACTCAAGCATGTCAGATTTTGGACGGGCAGCTTCCAGATGACTGGTACAAGGTAATTGATGACATTATTCTCTACAAGGACAGGATCTACTTAGTACCTGGTTCGAAGCTAAAGGCTATGATTTTGAGGGTTGTGCATGACACTCCTACAGTAGGGCATCCGAGGTTCTTTAAGACTTACAAGTATATCCAGGAGAGATTTTCGTGGAAGGGCCTCAAGGACGATGCCCTCCAGCATGTTAGGGAGTGCCAGACTTGTCAGCAGAACAAGTCAAAGCACACTCATCCAGCGGGTTTACTGCAGCCCCTTCCTATTCCAGCTCAAAAATGGGAGGGTATTTCTATGGATTTCATCACTGGGTTGCCAAAAGTGCAGGGTAAGGACAGCATTTTTGTGGTAGTCGACAGACTCACCAAGTTCACTCATTTCTTTGCCATTGCGGCAGATTGGACAGCTACTCAGGTAGCTAAATTATTCTTTCGTGAGGTTTTCAAACTGCATGGTCTCCCTAAGACCATTGTGAGCGACAGGGACAGCAAGTTCCTTAGCACCTTCTGGCAGGAACTTTTCAGGTTGGCAGGCACGGAGTTGACTCCCAGCACCAGTTACCACCCATAGACAAACGGGCAGACAGAGATTGTGAATAAATGGGTGGAAGATTACCTTCAGAAACTATGTATCAGGGCAGCAGAGAGCATGGGTCCGTTGGCTATACTTGGGGGAGTTATGTTATAACTCCACGTATCATATGACCATAGGCATGTCGCCATTCAAGGCACTCTATGGTAGTGAGCCACTATCTTTCATAGATTTGGCTTTATAGGACAGCAGGGCTCCGATAGCTAGTGACTGGTTACAGGATCACCAGGACATTCTCCGTTCTCTCAAGGAGAATATTCAGAGAGCATAAAATCAGCAGAAGATGTACGCTGATCGTCACAGGGTAGAGAGGAACTTTGAGACAGGGGACATGGTTTATCTCTGCCTACAGCCTTATCGCCAGAGCTCGCTGAAGAAGAGTGGATTAGAGAAGCTCAAGCCTAGATTTTATGGCCCTTATCGCATCTCGAGGAGAGTTGGTGAGATGGCCTATGAGTTGGAGCTTCCAGCAAATAGCAGGATTCATAATGTTTCCCACGTCTCTTACCTCAAGAAGGCAATAGGACAACAGACCGTGGCTTCGGGTAGTTTACCTCCATTGGATGAGGAGGGTAAACTGGCTTTGGTTCTAGCAGAGGTTATTGAGGTCAGGGAAAGAAACCTACGGAACAGGATTGTTCGGGAATACTTGATCCGATGGAAAGACTTGTCGTATGAGGATGCCACTTGGATGTCCCCTTTTCTTCAGTAATGCATATTATGTTTGATTAGCCTATCTAGCCATCCGGATAGTCTAATGGCCACTTTATAGAGGATGCAAGTCAGTCACATGGTTACTTGGGCATTTATTTAATATCTGAGTTCAGACTCTATAGTTGGGATACTTTATTTCATAAAGTTATATTATAAAGTCACTTTAATATTATAACTTTAAGTTACTTTATTTTATAAAGTGACTTAAGTGACTAAAAGACGAAAGTGTTTTTTTATCCCACATTGGTCTGGTTGTTGAATTGGCTCTCATTTTGAGGTTATAAAGGGAGGAGATCTTCCTTGGGAAAAGCACAATGAGAATTTATTAAATTAAAGATTTAATATCAGGTTGCTTAAATGTGACTAGCCATTTTCTTAAGGACACAAACCCTTGAGGAGTTCTTGGAAAGGTTGGACGTAGCCCCAGCACTTTCAACATTGATGAAATTATTCAGATTTCATATTTGAGCTTATAACAGAGGTAAAGGGAAACATTTAATTCTGGAAACTTCTTATTGCAAAGTTAGTATTGAATCTTCAAGACGCCAAAGAAATAGATTTCAGTGCCTTCGAATCATCCTAGGATCAGCCAGTAAGTACAGGCCTTACACTCATAATGTACAGGAGTTATAAGAAACATTGTGAAGTTGGATGTCAGTACTGCGTGGGTATTCCAACATTGAAAGGAGTTAAGAATATCAAAGTGAATACATATAGCCTTCCAGCTGCATAAGACATCGGGTTACAGCAGGTGAATAGAGGCTGTTGGAGATCAAACGCGGGCGCTAGCAACATCCTTCTTACCAACCGCGTGAACAACACTCCCACACCAGACATCATAGGTTGGAGGGAGAGTACTCCCGCGGCATTACTCTAGCTAGGAGGCCATATAGCAAGACGGTTGAAGGTGCCGCGTGAAACTGAGTAGGTGCAGCCTACCGCTTGGGGGCTTTCATTCACTCCACGCCGAGCAGAGATAGCGGACACCAGCAGCATTAACTACAGGCGCCAACATCCTTGGAGGGTAGACGCATACACTCCCAAGTAGTTCGTTTATGTTGGGAAGTGTTATTGATTGGTGATTCAAGTTCTCTCCGATTGTATTGGGTCATGTGTATGGCTGACTGTATGAATTCTGTAATGTCAAAATTTAGATGAATGCATTGCTTCGTAAAACTTGAAGAAAAGAAAGGCGTATGAATATCTTGTCTTACTTAGAGAGGCTATCTTCAGATTAGCGTTTGGTTGTTGTTCATGTGTTATGATATTTTGATGAAAATTCTAAACTGCAAACCAGAATCCTCTAGAATATGATTTTTAATAATAAACTAGAACAACAGTTATCCCCATAAGTCGAAATTTTCAGTCTTCTTCTGAGTTCAGATTTGCAAGGAACCTTACACAATGTGACTTGGCAGTCTGCGCCAAGCCCTCGTAGGAAAGCACACAAAGGAATTTCTCAAGGAGCAGATCAAATATTGTCATCCCACCTACACCCAAAGAATATAAAAAAATAGAAATAAGGGGTTATGAAACCAACTCCTAAGTCCAAAGCCCACAAGGATACTTCTTGGGGAACGTATCAGTCCCCACCATCATTCACAAATTTCTAAAATAATACATTATAGCCCCGGTATAATAATATGTAATACTTAGAATCTAAGCACTAAATTATACACAAAGGCAAAGCTATCAAATCTTTTTCAAATGTTATCTATCAAGCCAGAAACGGCTGTTTTTAGGCCCTGGCTTTGTCTCTAAGTATCCCTCTAGAAATCATCTGTACATTGTTCAATTTCTTTACTCTGGTTTTGATATCACGACCAAGATTTAGAGCTAAGAAGGCATTGTCTATCCACCTACACCGTCCGTACTGCCTACTTCACCCCAAATTTATACAAAATAACAAGAGTTGTTTCCACCCCAATCACAATAACAATCTATCCACGAAACTAAATACCAAACAAGAGAAATGCACAACACATTACGAGCCTCAACCTTGAGCATCATACTCTGTCAAATAAATGTCATCAAGGTGGACATATCAAAGGTACAACTTTATGAAAACAAACTCTAGTACAACAGATGATGTAGAATTGGCCAAAAAAGAAGGAAAGTACTCCATATCAGAAAATACATGGTACAAGTTACAAAATTATATATCATATGGTATATTGAATGTAGAATTTGTACAAAAAATTGACGTCATCAAATGGTATTAACTTCATGTTGTAATCCAAGCACGAAAATTAGAAGAGCTTAAGAAAGGTTCAATCTCTAGCTGATCAAACATGATTGAACTGTGGCATCAAATACAGAAGTTCAAGCATACATTGATGTCTAACTGAATTTTAAATAATGCAAAGAAAAGGCAGAATTTTTTTTTACTCAACCCAACAAAATTAACAACATTTGAGAATTTATTGTAAACATGACTTGACAAGATGCACTTATGAGAACTATGATAATGAGATAGCAAGAAAGAAAGAAAGGATCCAACCCAAAAATGAAAAGTTAATCTCCAAACAATTGACAATTCAAGGATCTATCCCAGATGTTAAAAAAGTGAATCTTATGATATAACATAGGGTTGTTTGAGAAACAACTTGAGCACAGTTCTTTAAACACACTCCCTTCTAGTTCTGAAACTTTAAAATGAAATGATGGATAAAAATGTCCACTCCAGAGGAATTAACCAACAAAGCAAAAAGAGTTATTACAATCAACAACCATACTATATGGAATATTTTGCTACTGATTGACAGCATTGCTTTTCCTTGAGTTTTACATGCATGGTCAAATTTAAATACAAATGATTGACTTAATCTGGCAAATTGCACTAGACACTTAAAAATGCATAAAGACCTGATACTTGTATTCTAACAATTCCATGTCTCCAATTGCATATTTTTACAATTCCTCAAGGGTGTGACAAAGAGCACATTTAAAACACTTTATACATCAGAGTCCTAAAGTATGATACCTGAGTTTTGAGGATGTCACGCTCAGCCTTCAAAGTTTCTGCTGAAAGTGAAACATGATCCTTTAAGCCCAACCTTTGAAGTACATCCGATGGTGCACCCCCATTTTCAACCTCGGATGCCAAGAGGCCAGCTATACGACCAAGCCTTGCATCCACAAACACAATAATCATTAAAGACCAAGTTTGTGCAAGAGATATGCTCAACTACTTATGATAATTCATATTTTTTCACATCTTAAGGTAATTGCAACCACTAACTTAGGAAGGACCAGAAAGTATAGCCACTCTCTTTGTTTATTATACTTCTATGTAATCCTGGCCATTATGAAGCCAATGCTGTGAACTTTTTTCCCTAAACCAAAACAAAATAAGTTTAATAATGAGAAAAATTTATTTGTGCTTTAAATATATTTAGACTATTCATGATAATAGGATGTTTTTCCTAGGATCAAAATTGAGAATAAAACTTAGAAATTAAAATTTCAAATCTTAACCTTAAACTATTATTTTTTAAGTATATTATATTTATTTTAGTTATAGTTCTACTTAAATTATAGTTAAGAATATATTTTGACAAAATGATTTAGAATATATAATTTTAAAATTTTTAATCTCAATTTGATATTAAAAGATATTGGAACAAGTGGATTAAATCCATATTAAACAAGGCTAGAAGCATCACAGAATTCATCTATAATCACATAAGGGTGTAACATGTGATGCATAACTTCACTCATAGAACGGAACTTCTTCATCTAGGATTCACAAGATTTGCCACCCATTTCCCAGCACTGCAAACTCTTTATGCCAAAAGATATTCTAAAGTCTAAACAAATGTCTATTTCTAATGTCTATTAGTAATGCAAGATGGTTGTGTTATTAATTCAGGCACACAAGATTTGCCACCCACTTCCCAGCATTGCAAACTTTTTGTGCCAAAAGATATATTCTAAACAAGTCTCTCTTTCTAATGTCTATTAGTAATGCAAGATGGGTGTGTTATTAATTCAAGCAGACACCTGGAGATGATAAAAAATCCAAATGACAAGTATGCAGCCTGCAACCAATATAAACAGCAAATGATCAAAATATAAAAACAATTAAAAAGAATGCCTCTAAACCAATTTAAGAGCAAGGACATGGGACCTTGAGAACATATCAGATATTTCTGATCAAAATAGGAGTTCTTTTTCTGCATTAGAAAAAGTGCAGAAAAAGAAGAATAGATAATCTTTTTAGATATCACTCGAAATCCATCCTTTTGCCTAATGTTTGCAATGAATTCG
>MU226900.1:164711-185113 GCA_018584345.1 Thuja plicata
TTTTAATAAAAGACATTGAAAGAGAATATAACAGAGACAAAGGACAAGAAAACAAAAAATAAATATTGACAGAAGAGGAAGAACACTGTCTCCAATTGAAAGAGATAGATAGAGCACAAAACCTTTAACGAAAGCATGAAAATAAAAACAAAGCAAACAAAAAACTATAATAAAATAGAACAACTCTCTCCAAATGAAAGAGATAGACCTATTTATGCTTTATCCAGCTCTCCATAACAACGGTCATATGCTTTTCCTTGGTTTTTTTCAGCTCTTCATGAAAGCGTTCGATTTTTCTTTCGAAAATTCGAACATTCCAAAATTCGAACAGCTCTTTCGGAAAATTTGAACATTCGAAAATTCAAACGGCTTTTCAGAATTTGATAAAGATTTCATTCGGATTCAACCTGAGTATATTCTCTCATCTTCTTCAACCGAGTATATTCCCTCATCGTTACCTTCGTTGTTTAAAACTCTGCTTTTCAACTCCCGCATCTGAAAATACTTAAATTTATTTTTATGGGGTAAAATATTCCTTTATATAAATAATATTAAATTGTGACCCAATCTCTTCAATTTGCTTATTTTTCATATATATTATTCATTATATAAAGATCAATATGATATCTATTCTTCTTATTAAAATGAAAGAAGTAGAGATATAAAGAGATGTATAGATGGTTAGATAGAGTGATAGAGAAATGGAGATATAAGGAAATAGAGAGAGGGGAAGAGGAAGAGAGATATCAACATAGAGATAGACAAATAGAGAGAAGTGAATACAAACATTGTAATAGACAAATAGAGATAAATAAATATAAATAAATAAAGATGGAGAGGCTAAGGCCAACACCAATAGTTTTCTTTTTTTGATAACTGAGAATGAAGTCATTGCGGGTTTCTTTTGCACCTAGGGTTTTCCCTAGATCGCCATTCCTTGCGACTGGTGGTGATCATCCCTGCCAGAGGTTTAATGGTGGGAAGAAATCTTTCTTTGGAGGAGTCAGCTTGTTCTCTGAGCAATGGGTTGAGTGTATGTGCCGCTCGTTGGAGACAGTAGATGGAAAATCCTCTGGCAATGGCTCCATTTCTAATGGTGATGCTTGGGTTGGTAATGCAGGGGTTTCTGTCTGTAGGAAAGATCATGGTGTTTCAAACTCTTCAATGGAGGTGGGAGGCGGTGTTGGTCCCTCTCTTATCTGTGAGCACAGTGTCAAGGATCCAAACAGCTACAGTTTGTAGGGGTGTGTGGAAGGTGGAGTTGTTGCAGGAGCAGAGAAGACTTTTTAATAAACAAAATGAAGTTAGGAGATTTCAGCGGTTTTAAGATGGGTACTTGCTCCATGACACCACCAGCACAGTCTAGCTCTCATGAGTTCTCTAGTGGCATGATATCATCCCCAACTGAGTCAACGTTGGGGGTCAAATGTAGTAATGGGTATATAGGTCAATCACCAAATTTGGGAAGAAGAGTGATGGTTTTGTTTGAGGGTCATATAGGGAAGTGGTTAAGAAGGTAAGTAATGGGCATGCAGAGAATACAGTGTGTTTTGAGCCGCTAGCAGAAAAAGTCTCAATTTGCTTGGATATAGAAGTATAAGAGGAAGCAGCAGAAAATCCAAAAAATTTCAAGGATACAGGATTAATTGGAATATTTAAGGGGTTTTGTTTGTCCCTATGAGAGTTACACAGTTGGATATCAAAGATGTGAGGTCCAATTTTGGAGGGTAATGTTCAGATTTACCCGTGTGCTTGTGGCTTCTTTGTCTTACCATTTGATAATGTTTTGGATAGAAAGAAAATTTTCTATGAATCTTTTTGGAGCTAGGATAACAAATACACTTTGATATTGAAACCATGGTATCTGACCTTTAACCTAGCCATCAAATTTTTCAACAAATTCCCTTGTGGGTAAGGCTTCAAAATATTTTGTTATAGTTCTGGTTTGATTCATGTCTTGAAGTTATTGGGAACTCCTTGGACAAATTTATGAGTGTGGATATGGACTCTCAAAAAAAAAATCACTCAACATATGCCCGTATTTGGGTTGAGGTGGATGTTATGAAGGCTCTTCCAGCGGATGTATCTCTAAATCTGGACAACAATGAGTGGATTCAACTAGCGGATTATGAAGGAATCCTGTTCAAATGCAGGAAATGCTTTCAAATGAGGCATCTGGCAAAAAATTTCCCAAAGATGAGAGTATTTAAATAGGCAACTTGGTGGAAGGAAACGTCAATTTCTACTTGGTGGAAAAGAAAGGGAACTGCATAAGAGAGGGTTGAACACAATAATGATTTGGTTACTAGTAAGGCAAAAAATTCAAATGACGAAGGAAAAATCAAGAATGGGAAAGGAAATAGAGTTGAGATGTGTCGGTCAGACATCTGTATAGAGGCCACAAAGGTCACTGATGTAGATAAATCTAGCAGAAGTCCCAAGGGACGACAATGAGAAAAAAAGAAGGAAACATATGTGCTAGAGGCTAATGCACAAACAATGTCCCTAAGGTTGGGCTCTGATTCAAATGCAAGTGGGTAGGAGAAATTGGGGAAGGAATTTACCAGTGATGGTGGTAGTCTAGTTCATCAAGAAAGGGAAGAAGTTTCTTCCATTGATGAGCCCGTAGAGCCATATAATGAGTTTGGCACTGGAAGAAGGATGATAGGTAGTGAAAGGGAAGAGATTCAAGAAGTCTAAGAAGGAGGGTGGTTCTGACAGGATTCTATGCTCGCATTATAAAAAAGGAGCGATATGTAATTCTTAAAGATTGACATATTCATGGGTCTTTGATAGAAAATGTTGTGCCTCTAGGAGAGGTTATTTCTCCTTGTTGTAACTGCCCCTGGTTAAGACCAGGCTATAACCCAACTTACTATCAATAAAATATAACCTTATTAGCGATCAAAAAATATAGATATGGGGAAAGAGAGTGAGAGAGGGAGAGAGACATGTGGATGAGTAGAGAGATGGAGATATAGAAGTATGATGGGAAGTATGACGGGGTCTGCACATCAGCCTTCTAGCTATAATCCTCTTGTTGGGAAAATCCATTTTCAAGCAAACCCTCAATTGGTTCAAATGCAACAACAAGTTAAATAGTAGAACCAATTGTTAGCTCAACAAGATCAAGCCATTATTAATCCCCCTTTTCATCCCCAATACCAATTTCAAGTTGTGCCTAACCAATAATTGTAGCAACAATTGTTACAACAATAGTATCAACAACAAATGCAACAATTACAGTAATTGCAGTATCAACTGAACCAATTAAATTTACAAGCACAAGTAGAAGGCCCTCAATTTCAGTCTATGTCCCAATTTGCAAGACAACCCTTACTCAGAATAGGTATATCCAAATATGATTTACAAGAAAATTTGGATACCCTAATCCTATGAATGATGAAATTAGAAAGGCATTATTCTTATTCTATAGAAATAATGGTTTATCAGGTTAAGATCACATTAGGATTTTCCATAATATCATTGATAATGATGAGGTTTATGTTGAGGAGTAATCATGAAATTATTTGTTCAATCATCAATTGATGAACCTAAGCAATGGTACAAAACTTTTCATGGTGGTTCTATTAGGTCTTGTAACAAGTTTAAGTTTATATTCAAAGAATAGTATGGGGATCACTCAGACCCTAAGTTTGCACTTAATGAAATTACTAGTATCTAAAAGGTGTCAAATGAAGGTGTTGCAGATTTCAATAATAGATTCATGAAAGTATTTCACAAGATTCTAAATCATTTAAAGCCTAAAGATTCTATGTGCTTGATATTTTACATGAATGCCTTTGATCCTAAAATGGGGTATGAATTGAGAATAGATAACCTAAGACTTTAAGGGATGCTTTTAAGTATGTTGTTAATTTGGAAAATAATAGGAAGGCTTCAGGAATCATTAGCAAAAGGGATGATGCTAGGTTATTTAAAGGTTATTAGAATAAATCATCAAAAGAGGAAAATTAGATTTAAAAAAGCTTGAATTAGATTATGGACATATGGAGAGAGAGGGGGGTTAATATAGAGAGATGTATAGATAGGAAGAGAGATAGAGAGGTAAAGGTAAAAAAAGATATGGATCAAAAAAGATAGAGAGAGAAATAGATATATATATATATATATTAGGAGAGAGATATGGGGGGACAAGAGTGATTGAGAGAGATATGGATATATAGAGAAATATTGGGAGATACATAGAGAGATTGGGAGAAAGAGGATATGGATAGAAAGAAAGAAATATAGGAGTGAGATGGATATAGAGGATAAGGAGGAGAGAAGGATACAAAATGGGAAGGATGTAGAGATAATGAGATATAGATAGATATAGAGAGGGGAAGATAAGGAGGGGGGACATAAAGAGATAGATATAAAATAGCGAGGAAGAAATAAGGCGTATATGGATGTAAGGGTGAAAGATATGAATAAATAGAAAGAGGGGGATAAATATATAAATAGATAGTGGAAGTGCTAGATATGTCTAATATCTTTGCAACAAGAATAAAATAGAAAATGGAGAGAGGAGAGGAGAAGTGGGGAGATATAGAAAGAGGGAGAGGGAGACAGGGATATAAAGAGGGAGAGATAGAGATATAAAGAAGGAGAGACAGAGCTTGATATCTATAACCTAGGAAATATTGAGAGTGTGTGTGTCTCAGAGAGAGAGAGAGAGAGAGAGAGAGAGAGTATATTATAACCCAGGTCACTAGGGGCACCGGTAGGAAAGAGACAGGTAGATAAAACTTCTGCTCTTGTCCCAAAAAATAAAAGAAATATATAGTTTCATTATAGACATCTCGTTTACTATGGGGCATTGATGAAGACTTAGGTATCCTCATTTACATACTTATGCCAATAGGATTAAAAAAATAATTATGTTGAATCACTACATTTGTTGAGGCTTTACATTCCCCTTTTCATACATAAGGGGTGAAATTAAGGAAGTATATTACTTCCTCTATTACATACAATAGCTCATTATACGCCATATTGAAGCGTATCTGACTATCCATCTCAAAGCCATTGATAGATGCAAACCAAGAAGACCACCAGTCCTTACATAGATCCTTTAGAGCCTTTCTCCATTTATGTTATGCATGTGACATCTTGCACTTCAACAAAGGGCACCTTCCCAACAAATATACTATATATTAGTTTACCAAGTGCATTAAAAACATCTATTATACTCATATTAACTATCATGTATTCATTAGAAATGTTAATTCTTGAAGAGGATAGAAACAATACCTTAGAGAACATTTGTAGACCACAAAGCTCCCATATAAAGCCATAACTAAAAGATATATAACCAAATAAATGGGGTAACCTTATACCCATACATTCAAGAAACACCAAATACATCTCAATGTCAGTTGGATAAGCAGAAAAATATAGAGAGAAATAAACTCAGATAGAACATTCATTAAGATTAACTAGGATTCATAGTATAAGAAGACGAAAGATCCAAATAAGACCATGATCTAAAGAACATAGCTAAAAGACTACAACAAAGAAAGAAACTACAAAGCCACATAGGAGAGAGAGACACATGAGAAGAGAATAGAAGAAAGGAAGAAAAATCCAAACAAGACACAAGGAAACCAGAAAACACACACACACACAGGAGTAGAAATAAATATTATGCAATTTAGTTATCATCTCAGAAAAGGTGATATCAAAAGCTAGTCATTAAAAGTAATAAAAGGAATGATTTTCTAAGAATGAAATATATTTTGAAGCATTCAACCATGTTTCAATCAAGTGTATTCAGCTAACTTTGGTGGACATAGATGCATTGAGAATACACATAGCCATACAGAAATCAGAACATGAGTCCTTATACCATCCCTTCCAAAACCCTGCAAGAAGCATCAGATTGGTTGTTGAATATAAAACAAGATCTATCATTAGACCAATATTATTAAAACCAAGGCCTCATGAAATGAAATTTATGTATTTTAAAAGCCACTATTCCATAGTACGAGGTGTAAACAACAGAGACTAAAGGAGATTAAGAGCTATGTATACAAAGATATTCTACATAAGTATAAGATATTGATAGCTCATAGATCCAAAGTCTACAGATAATAAACCAAATAATAAAAAAACCCATGACTATCATCACACCAAATTTGACTATAGTATAATATGCCACTTAAACCAAGACCAAAGTAGAAGCATTGTCTAAGGATAATTAGCTAAATGCCTTCAACTACTATACTGTAATTAACTAGACAAATCTAGAAGTTTCAAACATGGAGAGACTGTGAGGGATCCCTTGCCAAAATATAATCATAACACATGGAAATTGAGTGATCCAGTAATCAAGAAAGAAACACAAACATCCAATCCAAAGGAGAGAAAAATAAATGGAGCAACCTGGAGAGGAAACATAATAAAATAAAAAGGCCTCATGCACCAAATCATAGCCAAAAGTAGAGTGAAATAAAGGAACAAAGACTGGACACAACACAAGACAAACAAAAAACTAACCTGCAACTTTGTAACCTTCTACTTTCTATTCTGTCTCAGGAACAGGTCGAAATAGGTCGAAGGTTTGACCTATACCCATTCTGCTCATAATTAGAAACATAAAGTTAATCTAGGCAACTCTTCTGATAGTCGTTCTGGCTCTGTAACTAGGTTCTACACTCTAAATGTCAAGGTATATGTTGAAGGTTTGACCTATACTCGATACTGTCAAAATCTGGAATAGAAAACGGATATGGAATTCTTTCAAATGGGTTCCTAGATTTGTAGCCAAATTTGTACTTCGGACCTGCGCTTGCACACAAGAGAGAAGGGTATAATGTTAGGGGAAAGGGGCTTGCCTTGGTCAATCCCTTAGGAATAAACCTTGAAATGAAATAATTAAAGCATTTAAAAGAAGAAAAATATAATTATTCATCTTGCTTGCCAAACCCTTATGGATGGATATGAACTAGACTGAGAGAGGATTTGAACTGAGAGGGGATTTGAACTGAGAAAGTATAGGGAAAGTTTTCCAAGCTTCCTCTAAGGAAAAAAAAACTATCTAATCTCTTTGCAATGTGACTGAATCCATGTCTTTTGTTATTCCATGTGAATGTCCCCTTCTCATTATTGATTTCATGTATATAATTTTGGTTAACCCAATCTCTAAATTCAATAGTTGATTGAGATTCTTTCATGAATCCACTACACTTATTAGTGGGGTTGATTATAATATTAAAGTCACCACCTATAATACATATGTGATATGGTATTTCACTCCACACTAACCTATTGTCCCTATTTTGTGTAGGCCCATAAAAATTTATCAAAATGAATTAAAAATTACTCTTTATGCTCCTAACCCAACCTCTCATCTAGTTCCCGTAGCACCTATCTTTAGTGAAATTAACTAATCTTGGGTCTCATATTACTATTATGCCTCATGAGGCACCAATAGCCGAAGATCCTACTATTTCTATAATTCCTAGCTTCTCTCTCAATATAGCTATATCTTCTATGTTGAGCTTGTTTTCTTGTATCATTGTATTATCAAATTTTGTAGTACTGTTGCAATGTTTGAGTATCCACTGCTTGTTAGCGGCATTCATGCCCCTAACATTCCAGGTAGTAATTTCCATGTCTCCCTGGAAAGGACCTTCCCCTTCCCAAAAATAAACAAAGTTGTGATTTTAGTCTAATCCTCTGTATATCCATCCCTTTCCCTTAGTTCTGAAAGGGATTTCCTTCCTCTCTTTTTATTACACTTAGCACAATTAGATGTTTCTTTAATTAACTTAATTTGTGCAATTGCTAAGGTGTCTACATTTGGTTTTGCTTCCCTATTATCTAATTCAATTTTCATCTCTTCATCCTCTTCACCCAATAATTCTTGTATAAACCCTTGCATAATATCATTCAATACTTCATTTCATAGGCAATCAAGTGCTAAATCAATGTTATTACTTGTAGCTTTGCATCCTTCAAGTACATATTGATTCCTTAGCTTTCTCAATATAGTTTTGTTCATCTTTCTCATTAACTTTCTCCCTACTATGTTTAGAATTTTGTTCATTAAGTTTTACTACAGGGTCAATAGAGATTGTTGTATCTTTGTTATCTAATATCTCTCCATCTTCTATTTCCATGATTCTAGGTTCATCCCAATTTTTATCAGATTCAGAGGGGATCCCAATAGGATTACTATTCTTGTTTCCAAGGCTCTCCTCTAGGTTATTAAGGTTGAAGTTATTAGCCATAGATTTTCTCACAGTCATTATTATTTTATCGATGCTTACAATGAATCCCCATATCTACTCATTGAACCAAATATTAGTCCCCTCATCCATTTTGAGAGGTGCAATTTTGTTGGCCCTCTCTCTATTATGATGAAGACCAACCGATCTAAACACAACATTACCAAAAATGGATCCCTGATAAAATGTGTATCTTATAAGATATGTTTTGCTCTTCATAATTAATTCCAAATTTTTTAGTTTAGTTAGGTTAATATCTATATCTACTAACATTTTGAAATCAAAATAAAACAAGAAGTTTTCCTCTGTCCCAATAAAACCCCCCAATTCATCTCCTAGTCTCATCAATATCTAGCTATACATTAATTCTATTGGTAAATTAATGATTTTGACCCATTTTGACATTTTCTTGAACTTGCGTTGACTAAGATAAAATTTAGGTTGTCAGTCAATGAATTTGAATTTATGTCCTTGATAAGAAACATGATCTCCACATAGATATTTAAATTTAAGAGTTTCACTTTCACAGTCAATAAATAGAAAATTTTCAAGGAGAATGGAAATACTTACTTGGCACATGTATGCTTGTTCCCACCGGCTAGAAATGCTTTCAATAAGTCGCTCGTTTCAACATCACTTCACAAAAAGGTCATTCTTTCCATAATGATCCCTCAAACCCTTTGTATATATACTTTTAATGACAACCACACTAGATTCTTTTTCATAGTCTGTGGTTTTAGGGTTTGCAAATCTTGTATCATTTTTCCAAAATCGTGTCGGGGCTTGATATTTCTATTGTATTGCCTCACTTTGTATTTGTAGGCATGTTGGGGTTTTGATTCGCTCAATATTTCCATGAGTTTTTGAAATGAAGTTTCTATGAAAGAAATTCTTGCCTTGAGCTCTATTCACAGTGGTAGGTTTTAAAAAACCCTTCACACTCTCCTGGAGCGGTAAAAACCTATTACGAGCAGAGGAGCGTGGAGGAGCCTCTAGATTTGGCCAGAAATGTTCTATTAGAGGGGGGAAGGATTCCTCCTGCCTAATGCAATATAGTTTTCTCTTGGAGTGAATACTAGAGTCCGGGATGTAATTGGCATTGCCCAGATTTGTGAAACCACATTTTCAATTCGTCTTCTTCCATTCCTTCCCTCCCTCACCATATCTCACTCGACCTTATTTTTTTTCTCTTCATAGTCTGTCATCCAGACTTTTCCTAGGCATGTGGAGGGGGAGTCCTAACCCCATAACAAACTCCTACATGTCTAGACATTTTTGCATTCGCATAAGCAGAGTATATAATATTATCAATCCCAGGATTTTATTTGATTATTAAAATACATATATTTTAATATTATATTTTTCAAATATTCTTTTTAAATTTCATTTTGTTAATTTAAATAGTGTTATACATTATATTTATGTTTAATAATGTGTAATACATAGAAAAAATAATAAATGTGTTAATAATATTATATTATATATAAACAAAATTAAACAACGAATATATTTAAATACATAATTTTATTATCTTATATTAATAATATATTTAGTGATTACATTACATAATAAAATAAAATATAATAAAAAAGATAATTATTATTGTAATGATTAAAAAAAGGGAGAGGAATGATGGTGATGATGGAGGATTGGTAAGCAAGTAAGTCCTCTTTAATACTTTAATTTAACATGTAATGTATAAAAATGAATGTGAGGGTATTTAAAGGTTTTGGGGGGAGATAAGATTCTCCTCCTAGCCCCAAATTTTACAAAGGAAAGATCCACTTTGATCAACCATAAGAAAATGGCCAATGCACAAATGTCTCAATCGATTAGAAATAAGAAGAAAGAAGAAAGCCTTACATTCCTGAATTATGGATGAAGAGTATATGATTGATTTGAACCTTAATTGAAATGAATTGAAGACAAGTACTAACCTCAAAATATAGTAGATTTGGAAAAGCATGTTTTTTAATGTTTGTACTGAGTTTCGGGAAATTTTGCAACTGGATCTGGAACAGAAACACAGAGATGGAGAAAACCCATAAATATTTTTCTTTTCTGAGTTAGATTGACCTTGACCCAAATGTGGGGGCACAATTGTACCCCAAAATGTTGACCTCAACCTGCACTACTCCGACGAAAATTATGTTCGCGTATCCTGAAAGTTGGCCAAAAAGGGTATCCAATCTGATCTTAAATTTGTTGTCATGTACCTGTACCTGCAAGAAAAATGATTTTGTTTGTTGGGGGGAGGGGTTTGCCTTGGACAAACCCCGGTTTTGGAATTAACCTTAAGATATAATTTAAATTGCATAGATAAACAAAATAAATAAACAAATTCACCTTGCTTGTATAAAAACCCTTGTGGAGGATTCGAATCCTTGGATCCACAAGTATGTATGCGCCAAATTGATGTAAAATGTAGAATTTAGAATGTAGAATGTAGGATGTAGGATGTAGGATGTAGGATTTCTCAAATCAATTACTTGTAGATATTCAACACCAATCTTGAATGGATCTTAGAATAGGAAGAAGCTTGCATGGATGTGGATGGAGAAATCTTTAACAAGAGGGCTCCATAGAGCTTTGAATCCTTCAGTGGCTACCAATGGATCTCCTTGATGAATGGAATGCTTGAATGCTTAAGAGTAGATGATTTCATCAATAAATTATCCTTCATGTGCATAAGTGATCATGTTCTTTTTTGTGTACGTCTTAGTGCTTGTGATTTCAAGTCTTAGAGAAAATGAGAGGAGAAATATTCCTTATATACAAGTCTAGGGAACAATCTTCTAGAGAGGCCTAAATAGGATAATTAAATTCTAATTAGACCTATACCCCTAAAATTGGACCTATATTAAATATGATTTCAAGAATCGTTACTTCGGAGACCAAAATAGCTGACCCAGAAGCGGGATTTCAATCTTTCCAAAGCCTGACATTCGGAAACCTTGGAATCTTGAAATTTAGACCCTGGGTTAGGGTCGAGAAAAACTTTGACCTAGGTTAGGATCGAGGTCAAGCTTGACCCAGAATTTTGACCTTGACTCTGAGGTCAAGAATCTCAAATTTGCAGATCAGGATGCCAGAAACAGACCAGAGAGAAGTGGGAAATAGGGCAGAACAGGGAAAAAGCCAGATCCAAGTCAAAGACCCATTCAAGACGCCTGACATGACCCCAAACCACTTACTCAGAGGGCTAAACCAGTCCAAAATGAAAGTGCTTCCATTTTCTGATGACAAAATAATAAATTGTTATTTAAATTTTATATATATATATATATATATATATATATATATATATATATATATATNAAAATAATAAATTGTTATTTAAATTTTATATATATATATATATATATATATATATATATATATATATAGATATGATTTCAATTAATTTTTTACTTATATTTAATAATTCACAAAAAAACACATGCATATATGATTTCATACCATAGAGAGGGTTAACAATAAAGTATTAGGTAACCAATTACAAAATATAGGGGTGGCTCATTGCTCAAAATAGACAAACTAACTATTATAGCTGAGAGTCGGTTTATAGCTAAAGTATGAAATACAAAATTGATCTGTCATAATTGCATTTGTATATGCACGAAATACGGTTCTCGCTGAAGAAAAAATATCTTCTATGTAAAATCACTAAAATTACATATATCAGTTTTCTATATACATGAGCAGATTACATATTACTTCTTATATCAACATAATCATATGTCATCATGTGTTGATGCCACTATTAATATAGACAAGTGTCGATGTTGTATCCTTCATGTTGGCTTGGACTGAATATAAAAACTTGTGAGCACGAAACCAAAAGAGTGTCAGAGATGTAAACCATAATAAAAGGTATCTCGAACTAAGAAAAATAAGCCTACAAAAAAACACCAATGCACAATTCCATAGACCAAAACAAATATCGGTGATGTCGCTACCGGTAATGTTGTTGATAATACTGCTATCAAGCCCAAAGATAAATCAGAGATAAGTTTATCGGTCCAACTGTTGGCCTCCTATAATGTTTTAATAACTAATCTCTAAGCTATAACTTAGATATTAGATATCTGCACTAAGTATTTATCTCACTCACCATGAAGGTTCATTTATTCACCAATCGAAGAATGTGAATTTGAAATGGGTCTACATTATATGTGCACTAGGACTCATTTGTAGCCATTCAATCCTATAACTGGAAAAGAAACTATATTGAAAGTAAAATGCTTGAAAGGAAATAGTTGGATTGTTGAGCATAAACTAAATTGAACTAGAATAGATAATAGAAATATAAATCTTAGATAATGGACCAAAAGTTACTCTCTTTGCCTTGGCTAGTCAAAAGGTGGGACACATGGTCTGCCTTCTTCAGTTGCAATAACTTTGGAGTTCTGACAATCGAAGAAGGCGGACCTTCTGTCTCACCTTTAGACTAGCTAGGTAAGTATGAAACCATAATAAAATTTCCACTTTTTGTGTGAATCCATTTCTCCATTAATAAATTCATTGCCCATTCATATCACTTATCTTTCTTCCACATCATTTCCACCACTACTTCACTTCACTTCTCAACCATAATTTTTTGATGACCTGGTTCTTCCTTCCATATTTACTACGCTTCATATCAATCCATCTTTTCAAGTACATGCATAATAATTTATATCTATTAATAAATTTTCATACATTTCTTTAATTACTATACTTTAATATTGATATTTCACATAGAAAATCTTTTTAAAAATGTCATGTTACATCATGCTTCCATCCAAGCCTATATGAACACAAGATTTTACCTAGGTTAGGGATGGGGATTATGATTCCACGTGTCATCTTTATCATACATGTCATTTGTCATGTTTAACACGCCAGCCATGTTAATTTTTAAAACTTGAATTTTTGAAATCATGAAATGATGTTTTGTATGAATGATGTGACATTAAGTTCATTTGAACTTACTTGTACTAAACCTCCTATTTGTACAAAACCACTTCCATTTTATTTGATAATCCCCTCTTTAATGACTTCTTTATTGCCTTAGTCAGAATAATGATGCCAGTAAAAATGGAAAAACAAGAGGTTATATAGTAATGACGTTAGTATTGGTGAGGAAAGAAAATTGTAGGAAATGGGGAAGGAAATTGGGTTTTCAACTAAGGAATTACACACAGGAGTTAAGGAATTATAGATAGGATTTTTGTTAGAAGTGGTTGCAAAAGTGTGAATAGAGACAACGGGGGTCAGACAGTTAGAAGTGAGCCAACAATTTATAATGTACTCCTGTAGGACGCACTCTTTGAACTAGAATTCAAAATTTATGGCTAGTTAGACTACTTTTTGAAACTTAGTGGTTTCAACAATGAGATTACCTTAGAGTTTGCACAAAAATTTCCAATGGTGAAGCAATGGTTAAGGAATTAAAAAATTTAGCCACCCAAGAGAGGATTGTAGAGCTTACAAGCATCACTGCTGAAAGAGAACCCTACTTTGAAGGTCATGATGCCAGATCAGCTAGAGTAGAGTTTACTAAGCCTAGGGATCCTCCACTCATTGTGGACAAGCAAGGAATGTGGAGGATTTCTTATCTAGAGACATGGAAACATGTTTTTGTGTATATCATTAAATACCTTACCTATGAGGGTTGAAAATCTTATCTGTATTTTGTGCATTTCAAGCTTATAAACCACATGTGACATGGAAGAAAGATGAATGTACCAAATTTTCTATACAATCTTATGGAAATCATGGACGCTAAGACACAAAAAGATAGGGGAAAATTTGTTTCCCATCACATTTTGATTAAATTTCTAGTAGAGAGATCTTTGCGAGATGTGTCTAGCATGTCATGGGATGAGTTCTTAAAAATTATGAAGTTCACATTGGTAAATGTGGGTCCTAGAGGTCAACCCCTAACTCATAGGGTTAGTAAGGAAGGAGGGGTTATTAAATTTACTCTTGGAGATTCAACTTCTAGGGAAAATCCTAACACAAAACCTCCTATAAAAAAAATACTTCCTCTGAATCTGATCATGAGGATGTAGTCAATTCTTTCTCGGACCCTAGTGTAGATGCTTCTTCCAAAACACCAATTTGCATAAGGGAAACTATTAGATATGAAAAAGGAAAAATGAGAAAAGTAGAAGCTGATAGAGGGAAAATAAAGAAGAAAAAACAAAAACCTAAAATATTAAACCCTATCCCTAGGAATCATAGAATTGAAGAATCAAAGCTTCTTGCAACTTCTGAGAAAAATAGAAGCCCTTTCAAGAAACCGATATTGACAAAATCTACTGCTAGTGTTACCCCAAGAAGAAGCCATATGCTTAGGGGAAATTAAAGGAAGAGGGAAGAGGCACCTAAGAGGTAGGTAAACATAGAAATTGAATCCTAAGACTCAGTTCACACCTCCCCTAGTGAAGAAGAAAGACTAATCCACAATCATCCTGTTAGGGAGAGCCAAACTTTTCCTCATCATCCAAGCAATAAGATAAGGTAATGATGCCTACATATGAGGCTAAGGAGGAGGGAGATGATAAAATATCACAAGAATGGCCACTTTCTCATGTTGAACAAGGTTTACTAGTAGAAGAGGGCCAGGAGAATGAAAGTATAGAGTTGACAGAGCTTGTTGTTGTTGTAGAACAAGTTTCACATAAGGATCCAGAGATAGGAAAATTATTGCTGGTAAAAAAAGACCACCTTCTTTTTCTTAGGAATTAGCAGCCCTAGATTTATGGAGGGATATAAAAGAGAAAGAAGAAGAGTGAAATAAAAAAAAATCAGGTTGTAGGAAGTAATCAATAAGAAAAATGCAAAGATTGAGGGGAAAAATGTAGAATTTGTTGCATTAAAGGATAAGGTAGAGAGTGTGGTTACTTTAGTACCAAAAATCCTAGAATGTAGGACCCATCCAAGGATATATGCATTGCATCTAAAGGAGTTGAGTCTTTATTTTAATTATTTTAGGGTAATTTTTGGGTTAAATCCTTCCATCAGAACCCCACAATAATTCTTCTAGGCTTATCAATCTTCTCCTCTTGAAGTACATAATTTATTATGTGAATTATATTTGCATAATTATGGTGTTCTTAATGACCATGATTGGAATTCATTATTGTATTTTGGAGATATCTATTTGAGAGCATTAAAAGGATATCCATACTCCCTTTCTTTTAATACTTGAACCAGACAATCATGCATCTATTTTATACACCTAGCATAGACTCTTGTACAGTCCTAAGCATAAGGGAAGAGTTACAACTTTAAGAGAGGAGGTATGCTTAGAGTATGAGTAGGCAACTTCCACTACAAGGAAGACAGTATTGGGTTACTTGGCACAAAGATGGAATGACTTCCCATATCATTTAAAGCGAGATGAACCTCATTCTTTGCAAAAATACCATTTAGCTTATAAGTGGGCCACCAGGTATTTGAATCTTGGGAGAATAATGCAACAATACTAGCTCTCATTGATCTTTCAACCACCCATTATGTTGTGGACAGTATCATAACTTATCATTATGATGAGGATTTAGAAAGGCTAAGATGGGGCGGGTTGGAAAACAAGTAAGGTTTCTATTAGAATACAAACTCAGAGACTGCAGATATAGATAAAGTCTAGACAAGTGTTGGAGATTCAAGTCTTTAGTCAGGCAAAGGAATAGAGTTTCATTTGCTAGAGGACCAAAAAATCATTAGGTTGGGGGAGATGATAAGTGTAATCAATGGATCATTTTTGTTATGATTTCTCATATGTTTATTGTTGACACTATGGAATTTAGCATTTGGTTATGGATTATATAGTCCTAAAAAGTAAGCACCCATAATTGGATTCTTTAGGACCTATTAGGCCCCATTTTGGCAGTTTTAAGGCTTGAATGTTCGTTATTATTGATCCTATAAAGTTGTCTTTTATTCTTCTGCTCCTATTCTCTCTCTCTGATCTCACATTGAAATTTGAGCCCATTATCCATGGGACACATCGCCAATGGTGACATGTCCTTGGGTTTTAGGGCCCAAACTTTCCCCAAGGCCCAATGCCAAGGTCATATTTCACAATTTTCATTTGTGGTTGGCCTAGATCAAATTTGAATCCATAAATGATGGAGTTAGTATAAGAATCACTTATCAATCCTCATTTTGACATCCATGATCCATTTTCAAGTGGAAGCATTTTTAAAATCAATCTATCTAGTTTCTAAAAATGCAAGAACAATTGGATTTAAGATTTGAAGGCAAGCATCAAATGCCAAGATCTCCAAGTCTCCAATTCTTCAAGATCATTCAAATTCGAGGAAATCTTCTCCATTTGATGCAAGTTTCTCTCCCATGATGGTAAAGTAGAGGAATTCTCAAATTAAGAAAGAAGATCAATTCCTTCATCCACCTTCTCTCTCCTCTTTGCAAGTGATTATCAATCATATCTACATTCAAGATATAGAAGTGGATATCATAGATCTATGCATTTGTGAAAGAATCCTTGATTCTATGTTGTAATTGCAAGGTCAACTCTTTAGATCTCAAGCACATTCAAGCATATTCATGGGTATGAGTGATTTATACATTCATCCATGAGGGTTTATGCAAGGTGAATCTATTATTTGCCTTCCTATTTACTTTCCTTTATACAAATTCATTTCATTCCTAAGGTTGATTCCTAAATAGGGGTTTGACCAAGGAAACCCCCTTTCAGAACTTTTTTCTCATTTTTCTGTGTGTAGGAACAAGATATAGAGCCGTCATATCAAATTTGGGTAGAATGGGTATAGTCGCAAGATCTGTGAAAGTTTCAACCAAAAATACCAGGGACACATCACCAATCTCAATGTGTCCTGACTATTTTGAGCCCAAATTTCTGTCATAAGTCAGTTTCATCTTCTGGTTTCTATTTATGTCAATTCAAACTCATTATTTGTCTATTACAGTCTATTTCCACAAATTTTTAGTGACTTCTCTAATAGATCAATTACATTACTTAATCATTCTCATTTCATTCATTACATTACTTAGTGAAGAACATATCTTGTCCCTACTTAGTGCTCAAGTCACCTCTTGAGCCTATTGGGGAAATTCTTCCATCCTAATGCACAATTAATGAAATGGGGAAGTAATTCATTTATCACTTTACCTATTACTCCCCCATTCATTTTCCTATTGTAAATTGATACTTTGTATGTTATTTTCCTAAACCTATGAATCATGGGCATGAACTTATCCTTGTACCTTTTTCTTAAATATTAACCTGTTATGTGATATATTTGAATTGATTTTGTATGTGGTTGAATCAATGTTACTCTAAAGTGATTATGGATATACAATTGTCTTGAGCACACTAATATCATAATGCCTGATTAGATCAAGATACAAAAAATAGATGGAGCTATCCAGACAAAGGAAGTTCATGCTGGTTGTTCAGATTGCCAAAGGAGTCAAGGTGAGATGGACATTAAAGAAGTCAATAGTTGAAAAATTTTGGCTTGTAAGGAAGTGGTAGCTCAGTTTTAAATGTTTGTGTTTTTCATTGAGAATATTTAGGAGGATTTGTTATGCTATATCCTCATTGAGATAGGACTAGTTTGACTGAATCTTATGCATGCATAACCTCCTTCCACTTTTTTATGCCTCTAATAAATGGAAAACCTAGACCTACTAAGTTACCAACTCAAACTAGTAGGTTACTTGTTCTATGGTCAGGTGTGGGTTGAGTTGGTAACTAAGTAGGTCTAGGTTTTTCATTTATTGGAAGCATGAAAAAGAGGAAGGATTATAGTCACGAGTTTTAATATTTTGATTATGGGATTAAAGTTTTGGAGTTTATGAACCTAGATGAAAACTCTTAGATTAAATTAAATCTCTTTGGATTATTTTGGATAAAATTAAAACTCTTTGGATTATTTTCCTGGACCTATAAACTATTGGAAAGTGACAATGCAAGCAATTGCTATTTTCTCATTGCTGTCAAACCTTAACTGGTGAGACTATTGTTATCTGTTTGAGTACCATATATATTGTTGATGAAGAAGAATTAACAAGAAGACCAAGTGAATGGTTGAGTTAAGGCAAATAAAAGGGTACTTGATCAGTTGGCACTCTGGCAAAGTAATTAGTTGTTTATCTTTCAAAGATAGTTTTTCTGACTGTTCTGTGTCGAGCAAGTTTGGCTTGTGCCGAGCAAAGTTGCTTATGCCAAGTAAAGTTGCTTGTGCTGAGAAAAGTTGCTTGTGGCGAGCAAATTTTTTCAATGTCGAGCACCAGTGAAATTGCCGAGTGGAAACAATGATGTTGGCTGACTTACAGTAATTGGATTAATGATGAGATTTGAGATCTCTGGCCGACTTAGTTAATTTTATTGGGATATGTAATATTAATTAAAGATTGATCCATGTCATTTAATGTATGGGTAACCATAATTAATGCATGGTTTCAAGATTTAATTAGAGACTACTTTGGAGAAGTAAATGTAATGCAAAGATGGAATGATCCATTGGATCTGACCTAACCTAGGATCTACGATCTTGTTTAAGTGGCAAAAAAATTTATCTGACCTAGACAGAGAGGTATATGATAACCTTAAGGAGTTATTCATTTAGGATGCTGAAGTGTGTTGCTGAATGTGGAAGTACTTGTATGTATGCAAAAGGGTTGCATAGTTGATTTATTGTTTGGCATGATCTAGTAGAGAAGGCTGAATACAGAAGTAGAGAGTTGCATGTGTGATTGCTTGACAGATTTCCAAGAAGATCAGAAGGTTGAAGTGAAAATGCAGGCTATCCAGTAAGTTAACATCAAAGCTATAATTGGATCTGAATTTGCAAAGTAAGTTGTATGTATCAAATCACAACTGCTGATTACTTTCTAACCATTGTATCAGTTAAATCCATTAACAAGGTTGACCTAACAATCATTTGTATAAATCCTATAACAAGGTGACATTCAGGTGGAATGTTCTAAGTCCTCTAACAAGGCCACTCCTGATAGGGTGATTAAATCCTTTAACCAGGTCACACCTAACAGTGTGTTATTGTAACCTTTAACAGGGTTGGCTCCTCACAGAGCTCACTTTAGGAGAGTGAAAACTTGGTAGCATGTTACTGGTGGTTTTTCCCATATTGGGTTTCCATGTTAAATACTAGTGTTAACTTGTATGAATGCTTATGGTTTGTTTTACTGTTATGTTTCTACAAGCTAATTTCAATAGACAATAAACTGCATGATTAAAGTTGTTGACTTATGCTACTGCTGCCGAGTAGATCTGAAATACAGAAAGTTTTTATTTGCTACATCTAGACCTGAGGATAACTGATTCAACCCTCCCCTCTCAATTATTCTAAATTCATTCTAACAATTGGTATCAGAGCTTTGGTTTCCTGAAAATAGTTTGAAGGTACTTGGAGTGAAAAGATCAAGATGTATAAGAAAGAGGTTCCTAAGCTAAACAAAGATAAATTCCCTGCATGGCAGAGTTTGATGAAACTGCATCTGGCTGGTATTGGAGATGATGCCAAGCGATTTATTGAAAATGACTATGTATCACCTTCTACTCCTCTCATAGCTGCTCAACTAAAAGAAAAGCAAGAGCACAATCAAGCAATGTTGGAGATCACCTCCTCATTGAGCTATTCAGGGTTTGATGATATAAAGAGCTGCACAAATGCAAAATAGATGTGGGACAAACTTGCAACTATCTATGGTGGAGACACAAATGTGCTAAGAGCTAAATCAAAAAGTCTAAGAGGTAAGTTTGATGAGATGAAAATGCAAGAAGGAGAAAATGTTAATTAGTATTGTGGTAGAGTAAAAGAAGTTGTAAATGTCATTAGAGAAGCTAATGGAACAAATGATGAGAACACTATTATGAGCAAGGTAATGAGAACTTTACTTCCTGTATATGCTATTAGATTTTTTGCAATTCAAGAATTGAGATGTACTCCTAACAATAATCTGAATCTGGAAAATCTAATAGGCAGACTCACTGCATTTGAAATGTCAACTTATGATAACTATAATCCACAAGGGAATGATTCTATTTTTAGATCACAGTTGGTTCTCAATAAATCTAAGAAAGGAAAGAAACATGTGAACAGTGACAGTGACACTTCTGATGATGATCTTGAAGAACTTGAAGCACTTATGGCAAAAAGGCTATCCAGAGGA
>MU226900.1:191024-204523 GCA_018584345.1 Thuja plicata
ATTACCCCTTCTCTTTTCTATTAATCATTCTCTCATGACAATGTTTTGATGATTGTCATGTATTTCTCTTATATCTCCTTGTTATTTGTTACACAAAAGGTCACCTCCATGCTTGTGTGTGGTCTACAACTCCCAAAATAGATCTTATGGCATCTTCACTTGCATAGCTAATCATTTCCTTATACTATGACAATCTCCTATTGTTTGGTTAGTCCCTGCTCCTAAAAGGATTCCATGCACTTTGAATCAATTCCTTGGTATTAATGTTTGTCAGTAGTCTTAAAATATTCTACATGTTGTCTTCCAGGGTTGTGCTCTATCAAGGGTCACTCTACACTCATTAACTCTTCTAATTAGCTTATGAAGCATGTATTTAAGCTTCTCAACATCTTCTAGTCAGTCCCATCCTTATTTCATAATTTTTTATAATTTCCCTATGGATTTTTATGATTGTACTTTTTCTCTTAAATTTTTTTCACAATAGTGTCCTCATGTTTACATGGTCAAGGTTTGACTTCTTTCTCATCACCTTCCCTTATGATTTGACATTTAAAATTAGTGCCATGACTAATATGGCAAATAAAGTTTACTTCTAGGTCCTTGAGTTGATCTTTTACAGCTTGTACCTTTTTATCCCAACTATATTTATCTCCTGTTATATTTTCCATTGAGAAAGATTGTGACATCTGCACTATCTTAAACTAACCTCTTTGTTATTTTTACTATGCACTGTCCAATCTGTCATGTGATCATGCATTTATAATTATAATCTCTCTTTTAGGCTCATCATTATAATGTCTTAACATTGTACCTTTTTCACATTTGCCTTCTTGCATCTCTTTTATTCATTTTTTCTTGTCAATCCATTTTCACTTGTAGCACTCACCTTCTAATTTGAAATGGAAGATACCAGGCATGAAATATTAATAAACATTACAGACACTGATCTCTAGATTTGTATCTAATACCACACAAACTCTCTGATATATGTTCTACTTGTAACACTAGATGATGTTCTACAAATGCTATCTATACATAAAGTAACCAATAATTATTGACCTTTAGATTTAGCGCTTATGAATTACTTCTTTTATGCAATCTTAAAATGGCTATAAATCTTAGCCAAATAGTGGAAGCACTTGCAATTGGATTCACTGATTCATTCTTTTATGCAATCTTAATCTGGTTATAAATCCTAGCCAAAAAGTAGAAGCATATACAATTGGATTCACCATCTCTGGTACAAAATCTGAGAGGGGAATAAAAAAATATTAAAAATTCCTTTGCAACCTTCTATTACCTTGATCCAATCACTTATGTACTTTCTTTACAGATCATTATGAGCTTCAAATCCTTCTCTTTAATAGGCTCCTATGATCCATTAAGAATGAGGCCATCATTTCCAATATTTGATGTAGTTTGTGAACAAGAAATGAGGATCATCTACAGTTAAATTTTCTTGAGGACCCACAAGCTAATAGCCCCAATTGTGCCACAAAGAAATGCCTAAAAATTTCCCCACATTTAAATGTTAGCTATATATCCTCAAAGGAATGACTCAAAATTTATCCTTCTTTACACAAGAATAATATTGCTAAAACTACTGATAAGTAACAAACTCAACATTTTTGTGTAGTTCATTTCCAAGATAAAGTGCATTTAAAGGAAGAAGTACTTGTTTAGCACATTTTTTGATAAAAGGTCTAAAATATTTTAAATGTAGGAGCTTATTTTTTTACTGTAATACATATTTGTTGAGGATTATTAACACTTAATCACTTTAATCCTATTGAATCTCATGTATCTCAAGTGCTCAATTTAAAGAGAAAAGTATATGTCTTATCTCTTTATTATTTATTCCTATGAATGAAATTTAGAGAATAATTCCCCATTAATAACCATTTTGTTGTCTTCAAACACATTAATGACAACTAATGGTATTATTCCAGGATATGTCATTGTCTCGTGCATTGAGTGTGTCTTGCTAATATTTTTTGTTTTTTTGCCCATAGGAAAATAATAGTTGTCAATGCCACATTTTTTTTATCCCACTCTTCTCAGATTCTCCCTCTTTGCCTCGCGACGTGCCCTTTAAAGGGGCAACACGACGTCTTTTTTCTTTAGCATGCCATTGCATATGTTCATAAGGCTAGAAAACATCGTAACCCTATAACTTCTAAGGCATTGACCATTTCAAAAGCATGATTCCCTCCCAACATTGTATGAGACTTTAGAGGATTTGAAATTTGATAGTAAGCCAATTTTCATTCACTTATGATTTATTGGAGAACATGATTTTGACACTCCAAAGGCTTACAACAAAAAATGGTGACTATTTTATAGTCTGTTTTAAAGTTTTCTAGATGTAAAATTATCCAAAATAGCACAAAATAGTTAATACTTACATCGTGTTTATTCTGATATTATAATTACAGAGTATACAATCAGAACAAGCCTTGTTCAACATATTAGTAGTACTATTTTAATCACTCTATCCTATGGAGTGCACATTTTTATCCACCATTTCATTTTAAAGTTTCAGAACTAGAAGGGAGTGTATTTAAAAAATTGTGCTCAAGTTGCTTCTCACACTGCCCTATGTTCTATCATCAAATTCACTTTTTTAACATTTGAGATAGATCCTTGAATTGTCACATGTTTGGAGATTAGATTTAAATTTTTGGTTTTGATCCTTTCTTTCTTCCTATCTCATTATCATAGTTCTCATAAGTTCATCTACAATGTCATCTTAATCGTCCACTATTTTAGTATTTTAAGTTTCGTTTGGATTTCAAAATATCTCTAGCATTCTTTATGTAATTATCTATTATGCTGTTAATTTTGTTGTTTTGAGTAAAACTGATTTCTGCATTTTCTTTGCATTATTTAAATTCAGTGAGATATTGATGTATGTTTGAAATTTTGTATTTGATGTCACAGTTCAATCATGTTTGATCAGCTAGAGATTGGACGGACCTTTCTTAAACTCTCCAGTTATGCTCTTCTAATTTTCATGCTTGGATTACAACATGAAGTTAATACCATTTGATGATGTCAATATTTTAATACAAATCCTTATGTAATGGAGTACTTTTTGATATGGAGTACTTTCCTTCTTTTTTGGCCAATTCTACATCATCTATCGTACTAGAGTATGTTTTCATAAGATTGTACCTTTGATATATCCACCTTAATGATATATATGTGGCAGAGTATACTTGAGGTTGAGGCTCGTAATGTGTTGTTCATCTATCTTGTTTTATGGGTAGATTGCTATTGTGATTGATGTCGAAACAACTCTTGTTATTCTATATAAATTGGGGATGAAGTAGGCACTGTCGAGGGTGTAGGTGGATAGACAAGGCCCTCTTTGCTCCCAATCTTGATCGTGATATCAAAACCCGAGTAAAGAAATTGAACAATTGAACAATTGAACAATAGAACAATAGAACAATATATGGATATTTTTTTAGCTGCCTTGTTTTCTCGAGGGACACGTATAGGCAAAGCAAGGGCCTAGAAATAACCTTATCTTGCATGATAGGAAATATTTGAAAAAGGTTTGAGAGCTTTGCCTTTGTGTATAATTTTGTGCTTGGATTCTTAGTATAATGTATTATTATCCCAGGACTATAGTGCATTATTTTAGAAACTAGTGAATGTTGGTGGGACTTATATGTTCCCCCAAGAAGTATCCTTGTGGGCTTCAGACCTAGGAGTTGGTTTCATAACCCCTTATTTCTATTTCTTTATATTCTGGGTGTAGGTGGAAAGGAAAGATTTGGTACGCTCCCCTAGAAATTCTCTTGTGTGCTTTCCTACGAGGGCTTGGCACTGACTACCAATTCATGTTGACATGTTTCTATGACAATTGAATTGCATCAGATCAAATTGTTGTTCAAGATCTCATGGAAATGATGTATCTGTCCCTTATTACCCAAATCACAGTTCAAGAACTCATCAGTCCAAAATTTTGACCTTTGACTTAGGAACTTGACATATTAAGAAAACACATAAGATTATAAAAAAATCTTTAGTAGCTACACAATAATGTTAAAAAAATAAGTATATTTGTTGGAAATCATTCAAATCCACGACAGTGGAATTACTTTTTAAAAAAGAACTTAAACAACTACCAAAAAATCGTAAAAAACATTAGAAATGAAATTTTTTTATTTGTTGTAAATCATTCAGATCCACATCAATGAAAAAAACAAATATTTAGAGATTTTATGGCGAGTACTTGCAAGTTGGTGAGTGAATTGCCTCATTTTTAAACCATGATTAAGATGATTCATTGTTTATGCTAAAGCCCAAGATTCTGAAGTATGTGCACTTGGATTGGGAGCCATTTTTTATGAGTATTGTTCAATATGACTACAAGAATTGAAAGTCACAAATGAGAATTTGAACCCTCATAACAATTCGAATTTAACATTCATCTGATGTTATATCTAGAGTTATAGAAATGAACATCTTCTGTTTTGAGGTTAGTTCCGAGTTTACCTTGCATGTTTTAGGACATTGTGAAAATAATGGTAGCATTCTATTTACATGGTGCATAAAAGGGAAAAATGGAAAAAAAAAAATTTGTATAATAGTAAAAAAATGATTGTCAAATGAAATGACTGGAAAAGTGTGAAATGACTGAAAAGGTGTGAAAAGCACACAAAATTTACAAATGTATCAACTGATAAAACACCTTGGAGATAACAATAATTAAAATAATACAGAGCTTTACAAGCCAAATTATGATCATAACAATAACAAACATCAATGAGATAAGGATTCTCATCCTTCTTCCTTTTGGAGTTCTTTTAACTCAAGAGGGTTAACCTCGTGACTCGCTCTTTAAGGAATCAATAAATTGAATTGTATTCTCTAATTCA
Source organism: Thuja plicata (assembly GCA_018584345.1). Classification (NCBI taxonomy): domain Eukaryota; kingdom Viridiplantae; phylum Streptophyta; class Pinopsida; order Cupressales; family Cupressaceae; genus Thuja; species Thuja plicata. The sequence goes on from MU226900.1 coordinate 195,914, forward strand.
ATTACTTAAACATATATATTCTTTGTAACTGAAAAATGAATGATTGATTGCTTTAATATTTGATGATGATTAACTGCTTGCCAAACCCTAAACCAGTGCCTAATTCTTGGGCAAAGAGTCAATATCAAATATAAATCCATAGTAAACTGATTAACAAAAACACATGCAGTTTAGATAGAATGCCTTATAATCCACCTTTTCATTACCACACCCCTGTATCAGATCCTTACACCAATGTTTAACTCTCTGGAATAGCTTATAAGAATTACTCTTTCCTTGAAAGAAACTTACAAGTAATTGCACAATCACCTTGTAACTGATATATTTAAGATGCCTTACAAATTAAACATACAATAGCTTAAAAAAAATATAAAGAGACAACAAATGATATAGAATAGAAATTGCAATGTATTTTATTAATATGTTACAGCTTCAATACATTCAAAAGACTAAAAGCATAAAACTTAGACATAAATGAGAAGTTTGTCTTGTAGTTATATATTTCACCATCCTTACAATTATGTTCTCTCTTTCTATTTATAGAGTCTTAGCCATCTTGGAATCCTTAAAGACTAAGGATGCAACAAGCTTTGGATGGCTAGACCTAACCCTAAAAGATACTAAAAGACCAAAAACAATAAGACCTTCAAGCGGTGGAAAGACAAAATAGGAAGACAATCAGATTTGATCCTTAAATCTTTGATAGCTGGCACCTTTGTCTATATATGTTTTGGATAACTTCTTGTAGTTGTTGCAAGACCTAGTGACCACCATTTTAGGGTAACTTACACTAGTATTTTTTAATAATTATCCTCCCTGTGCTCAGAGATCAGGTGCAAGGTCTCTTTTCACTCCTCGTCCAATATGCCTAAGTCAACTTTTGCATGCTTCTTTTTCTTGGGCTTGGTGAGAACATCCCATGCTGCAACCTCAGCCTCTGCAGGCCAATTAAAGCTATGAATTATTTGTAATTGTGCCTTTTGTCTTTCCCATCTCACATTTGTAATGCTCTTGGCATCTGTAAAAAACTTATTAAAGTTTGTTTCAACTTTGAAGGCCTCATCTAAGGTCTTATTAAAACCTTTCCATATCCAATTCACCACTGTCTGATATAAATGACTCTTTATTAGGCAGTAAGATATCAAATTCACCTCTCCACACTTCTACTGCCTTAATCTGATCATCTTATCCCTTTATTGGAGGAATAAATTTATTGTATTCTGAGCCAAACATGTTGACCCTAGCCTGAATCTGATTTTCCTTGCCCTTGAAGAAATACAAGGTAACCCCAATCTTCTCAATTTCCTCGCCCACTTGACACACAATCTTAGGGAAGACTTAGGGAGATCTTCCCTAAGTGGTTGTAGGGCTGCTAACCTTTCAAACAAAGTTGTCCTTACTGACTAGGTTCCAAAATAAGGTTCTAAAACTGAAACATAATTATTTACCTCTATTCCCAGGCCAGTCAACTTGTTGTAAGCACTGTATACTAAATCAACTTTGTCTTTTAATAAATTGATCCTATGTTGCAAGATATTCAAAAAGTCTTCCAAAGCCACTTTATTCTGATCTTTGTCCTTTTTCTCTATTTCCTTTGAAATATCCCTTGTATCCTTAGTTTGTACTAGTACATCCACAACTTGATTAGGTGAAGCAGGAATAGTCTCATGGATTTCTTGTATTTTATTTATTTATTTCTACCACTAGCTTCTCCAATGCATTGATCTTAATCAAGCCTAGTTCTCTATCCTTCACTACAACACTTGCTTCATCAAACAATTTCTTATATATCTTTGACATCTATTCAGTTTTAGCTTCATTTAGATGAGAAAAATGAGTAAGGGCATGTGATATTTTTAAATCTCTAGTGTTATGGATAGACCATATGATATTATCCCCATCCATTTTTTATTGTACATTAATAAGTGATAGCTTTTGTGTCTTGGGAGCCAGAGCCCACATGGCTAAAGTTTAGGATTGTGGATTATATCCACATCCCCTAATCATTTCTCCCACCTTTGTTTCTGAAGATAATTTTATATCAGGCTGCCTTCTTATCTGGTCAATGATAAATGCTGATTTAAGATCCCATCCTTCCACCAGTAGCATCCCACTAGATCTAACCAATTGTCTAGCTTCCTCACGTGTCATCTTATCTACTTCAGGATCATAAGCCTGCAAAGCTTGCAAGGCTTCACTTGGCACTTGGCCACCCTCTGTTAATTGCAACTATTATCCTACATCTTGCTGCTTCTTCCAGATCAAAAAGATTTTAAACTCATCTATTTTGAAGAAATCATTATCGCTCAAATTTTTTTCTTGTTGAAGCTCTCTCTCATCCTAACACGAGAAAAGAGGCATTTCAACATCTTCTTCTACATCTTCTCTTTTCTTCTTTCCTTCCCTTATTAATTTCCTGAGTTGATGGTCATACGCTCTATTACAAGTGATTAAAGGACTCACCTTATCCTTTTTCTTCTTCTATGTATTAACATCAAAATGCTCCCCTATTTCAAATTTTTGTTTATTTTTGGGAGGTTCATCAGTCACCTCAGCCTCGTGTTCTTGAGTTAAATCCATTATTACATTTTCTTATGTTTGAGGTGGCTGATCCATTGGAGGAGGGCTATGCAATGAATAGCTGATGTCACTATACTCAGATGAAGAGTGCTTGTTAGGATCTCTTTCCTTATCTTCTATTAGCTCCTCAAGATAGTTACACAATGTGCAATAAGATTCTATCATCTTATCAAGTCTTTGAAAGTAAGGCACATCTGAGAAGTAACCCTCAAAAGGGATCCATTTCTTCTTGAGTTGTTGTTCTAGATCCATTAGCTCTTGGAACTTATCTTCCCTTCTTGCAACTTCATCATCTTCTAGGATGTTCCTTACAAGATCCTCCTCTACACACTGCTCATGTTCTTTGGTATTTGGAATGGTTGGCATCAAGAGTTTCTTTGCACTTTTAATGAAACCCTCGGTGTCAACATACCTATATAAGGCTATACTCATTCTAAAATAACCCAACCATCTATTTACTAAGTCTAATGCCCTCTTGCCAATTGTGAAGTTGTAAACTTTGAACTTTCAGAGTGTAAAGGTACCTTTTCTATGTGGAGCCAAATGTTCCTTATCAGTCAACATCAACTGCCAGATGAACTCCATAACAACTATCCTTGGTGGCATGTGATATGGAAGTATATATGGTGGCTGGGAACAACCATAAACCCTTATTGAAGTAAAATATTTATTATAAGAGAAATCTCCCCAATTGTGGTCTCCTGTCCATATATCTATAAACTGGCAAGGCCTGAGAAGCTGCAGTACCTTGATTGGCAATCTTGTCATGTTTACTCCTAAAAGACTTAGAATTGGATACACCACCCAATTCTGGAATGCACAAAATTTATTTTCCCTTGATGTGTAATTCCAAACCCTCAACCAGAGTTGTATAGGGTTGGATTGGCCTTGGAAGAAACTCCTAGGTCTCAAATTTTGCAGGTCCATGATATTGAAATTATAAAACAAAATCAAATGCATCAATAAAGAATATTGCAAGAATTTACGGCCAGGTTCCTTTTTTTGAATGTCTACGAACCCTTGATGCATTTGATCAATAACATACTAGATATAGTCATAATCTGTGCTAACATGTGGACTTTGAAGATCCAAAAAAATCATCAGAATATTTGAAGATATCCTGTCACTACCCCCATCAACTCCTAAAACTCTACACAGTCCATAGGAAATATATTTCATATAAAAAGCTAAATCCTTGTAGAAATAGGGTGCAGTGGAATTTGGTATGGCCACTTTATGATTTCTGGTATTTTTGGGCACATGACCTTGAATTAACTTAGCCACAATGGTAGCTTCCCTAATATACTTAGGTGCTAATGATTTTACGTCTATCTATGTAGTGTAGGGGTTGTAAATGTTGAAAGCTTTCATAAAAGATGCCCTATCTAGAGTAACTAGGGTTGTTCCATCATTCTTCTTGATGGTCTTAGAGATGGTATCATATCTACTAGCCAATTCAAGCAACAAATATATATCAATAAAGATGTCTGGCACTATCAATTTGGCTAACCCTGATGTCCATGGGTTTGAAACAAGAGCAGGACCATCACTATTTTTATGAAAGTAATTAAAAAGATGGTATCCAGAAGCATCAGGAGTCTTAGCATCTCTACAATATGACATACTATCACCAAGGTATTCATCATTTACCTTTCTCCCTTGATTAGTTCTTGGTAGCAGAGTCACAAACTCATTGGAGTAATTCCTTTTTCCTTTCTAATCATCATGAAACTGTTATATAGTCACTTTGGTCATTACTCTGCATACCCTGAAATCAATTTCTCCTAGTCATGGCACTTTGAATTGGAAGATACTTCAAATTTAAAAAACCACTTGGATAGGTCATAAGTACCCTTTCTCAGTATTAAACCCTTATTATAAGTGATCAAACCTTAAAACTTGATTGTGATTGGCTAGTTTCCTCGACCCTTTACAACTCAGTAGATCTTTAGAAAATTTGTGAAAATCCTTTTCTTTTAATTGGATAGCGACTGTACATCATGGTACGAGACAAAACCATTATAACTTTACCTTACTCTTACTCCAGTTCTCTTTGGCGACCACGTGACTGTTCTATCTCCTGTCTCTAAGAGTTAGCCTTAACTCTAGTTTTATCATGAGATTTAACGCACACCATACAATTTGAAATCCATCAATGGTTTAGATATTTCATATTAACCATGATTTCAACTTTAATTAACCTTCTTTCTTTTAGCAATTATGCGGCTGAAGAAACTCGAAGTTACTGAACTTTCTGGCTTACCATGAGTTTAATTAGAGATTGTGCGACCATCGTTAGATCCTCTTTAAATCTGACAGTTCATGTTTAATCTCTTATTCATTTTATACTTACTACATCTGATTGGGGAATACGCGACTATCATTAGATAAATTTTAATCCAACGGCTCGCATTAAATCTCTCAAGATTTATCTTTAAATGTAGTTTGTAATGAGACTTCACGACTGCAAGCTATCTCTAAGTCGCCAGATAGATTTCCTAACCACAATTTATTTTGAGACTTTATGCAGGCCACAGATCTCCAGAATGACTTAAACACATGTCAACATCTGAATCAGTACCTCTGAGTCGCTAGAAAATTTCTAACTTTTTGACTTCTATTAGCGGCTTAACACCAACCATCAGATATTTTCTCATCTATGCTTTAGATTTTCCTGCTGGAAACTTCATTGAGCCTTGACTTAACCTTTTCTAACCACAGTTCACATGAAGAATTAGCGACTAACTAGATCTTGTTGTCGCTGAACAAATCATCTAACTCAAGGTTTACTCTGAGATTAAATGCTAGCCTTTAGATCTTTCCTCAATCTAACGGTAGTCACTGAATCTCTTAAAATTTTACTCATCTGTACTTTTATCTTGTGATTAAACACTAGCCACAAGATCATCTTTGAATCTAATGGTAGTCGCTAAATCTCTTGAACTTTTACTTAACCCTTTTTTCTTCAGAGATCTCGCGACTGAACAGATATAACCATGTCTTAACCTTGGTGAGTTTGTGAGACTCTGTGACTGAATGGAATTCAAAATCTCCATATGATCTCTTAACTCAGGAGTTTATCTTAAGACTTCACGCCCACCTCAAGATCAACTTTGAAAATCAACCGCTCGCATTAAATCTCCCAATCTTGTGAAGTATATTCTTTTCCTTTTGAGGCCACGTGACCAAAGTTTTGCGCTGAGTCTCATAAAAAAGGGAATATTCAAAAAGTATAAAGAGACTATGTGACTGATGTAGAACATAAAAAAGACCACACGTCTTAAGTGATTTAAAATTTCTGAAAAAGGTAACTACAAATTAGAAGCCAATCACGACGAACTAGGGTTTTTGTTTTGACAAGGATAAAATTGACCTAGAACCTAGGGTTTTACACATTTCATTAATTTTATCACTTGGAGAACAACAGTTGTAGGAAAAATTTGGTAGCACTTTGGACAGGTTTTAACATTTTATGCAAGAACATCACTGGGAACCCAAATAATTTATAGCAAGATTTCAAAACTGGAAAAACAACCAACACCTTCTTCTGGCAATGTTATTGAAGAAAAAATACTGAAGTTGTCAATCGATCTGATGATTTCAAGTATGACTTAACTAATACATTTGGCGCCAAATTTTGATGACTAATTGTCAGAAAGCTGACAAAAAACTGTCACAAAAAGTCATCATAGTTTTTGCATCGTTAAGTGTGACAACCAAGGACATCGTTGCAATTTAGATAGTAAAGCCGTCAGAAATGAACTCTCATCTATCATTCAATGAGTACTCATTTACGATGTCATATTTTATTGGGAGTAGTGAACTCCTGTCGCAATTGTGACGGACCCTGTGTCGCAATTGTGACAGACCCTGTGTCACAATTTTCAATAGGGATGTTGTCGTGAGTAAAACATGCCCTTAAAAAAATTTTGTTAGGAAAACCTATCCCCCATTGCAAGTTTTGATGGGGAATTCGTCGCAAGTACACCATGTCTGTCAAAAAATTTCATCAGGAAAATCTAACGCCCATCATAATTTTTGATGGGGATGTCATCACAAGCACAAGATCCCTGCCAGAAAATGTCTTTGGGAAAAAAAGCCCCCATTGCAATTTTTGATGGGGATGTCATCACAAGTACAACATCCCCGTCGAAAAATGCTGTTGGGAAAACCCAACCCTCATCAAAAATTTTGACGGGGACATCATCGCAAGTACAACATCTCTGTCGTAAATTGCCATTGCTAAAACTAATCTGTCATCAAAAGTGTGATGAATATCAATAATTAAAAAAAAAATGATTTTCCAATCCACAAACTTGCGTCATAGTCATTAATGTCAAAGAGATTTGTTTGAATAATAAAAGTCAAGTTTATCTGCAATTTCTTCATTCTGGTCATGGTAATAGTCATCTTGCCTAATGATTTTAATGGTTGTAGTGTTATATCCTTAATGGAATGTTTATTTAGAATGTTAGGACATTGAGTCAACACCATTTTGGTTCTTGTAGCATGTGTTTTGGTTGGGTCTTGATAGAGATATTGGGTTTTGAAGGACGATTGCTCCAAACCCTCATCTAGGGTACCCAATAATAGAAAAATGTAATTTCTTTGTTGTTCCACGTATTTTCTAACCCCATGCTTGGTAGAGGGATGGGGAAGGGTATAAATTATTTGCCTCTACAATTGTAGAGCACCATGCATTGGATGGTATGTGCTTGAAGGAAGGAGAAGATGAATGAAAAACTATCACAAAGAGGACAGTGACAATGCATTTTTCAAAGAGTCTCCCTCGTGGATGTGTCAGGGAAGTTTTGTGAAGGAGACATGGGTCTGGTATGGTAGAGTGGGGTGTCATCAAGGTGGCTTTGTGGATCTCACTTTTACTCCTGTCAATTATACTTGTTTAAAAGTCTGCAAATATATTTCTATGAATTTGATCTCTATTATTTCTCACTTGAAAACACCTTACTTCATACACTGGCGTAGTTGTAAGGTGTAGTAGCTTTTGAAAAAGATAGTATTGCAGTCTCTTTGATGTAAGTGGCACAACAATAGATAGAGAATGAAAAACAACAAATGCAGCCTCATATGATCATATTTTAGTAGGGTAAGTGTATTATCCTTTAATTTATAAAGAGTTTAGTGGGTAGTTAAGATCTACTAGCGCACTAGTATATGGGCTTGATAATATAGTGGTTCATCTGTTTGATAAGGAAGTGAAATTGAAGACATAGGTAAATGTAAAAGATGGAATAAAATAGTCCCATGGAAAGGGAACATGAAAAAGTATAGGCATGCAAGGAAGGAGATTGTTCAAGACACAATTGTTAAAGGTGTGATAATAGGTAAAGGAGAAAGTGGAACATTAGGTACAAATGAGAGACAAGCTAGAGGGCATGTAGTAGGTGAGTTTGGGAATATGGAGAAAGGTATAGATGTTAGAAAACTCAAAAGTGTAAGAAATGATGCTAATCATCAATACCTCAGTCATTGGAAAGGATCACCTTATGGGAGAGCATTTAGAGCACAAGTGGATGGACTGATCAAAGATGTTTTTTAGCAATACATTCCCCGAGGGACTTGGGAACTTTTTCAAGCTAGGTCTATGGTGTAGGCGCACCCAATGCTCTACATGTATCCATGAGGAAGATCTCTAAAAATTATTATTTTTTTATGTAAAATTCTTGTAATAAGGTCCTATGAACCATTTTGTAAGAGGTTCCAGTGCATTAATATAACAGGAATCCTTTTTGGGTCCATTGTGCAAAGTTGTTAAGAAATTGTAAATATTGTCATAGGGATGAAAAAGTGGTCAATATGCTCCCAATAATGTTTCATCATGTATTAAGGCCTATTTGAACTCTTTTCACCTATTTTCACTAGTTTTGATTCATAGTAGGTCCTTTTTAGGTTCCTTAGCAAGTTTTGTACAAAATTGTCATTATTAACAAAAAGTTGTCAATGCAACTTTGTCATTTTGGAAGTTGAATGGGAATTAGTTCAAAAAGTTGTTAAAGACCATTGGGTTTT
>MU226900.1:204638-229561 GCA_018584345.1 Thuja plicata
CATATAGTGAATCCATGGTTTAAAATTCACATGGAAGGAAATAATAGTTAGTATACTTTAATTTGAATCTGGTTTGAGTGAAGTGCATTAATAAATAAATGAGTTTGATGGATTTTAGTAAAAACTGCAAGTAAACCCTAGATGTAAGGGTTTTGTAGGAACACATGAGGTTTGCACCACATTCCAACATCCAAATTGATCCAAACTGGGGGAAATGAAAGGTATGAGTGACCTCTCTGTGATTATGAAGCTATTAGAATAGGGTAATGGATTTTGAATAGATTTTGTGAGAGCCCTAGTCAAATTTTCTATGAATGAGGCCTGGTAAACATAGGCAGAGATAAGAACTTGTGTAATAGTCAATTGATAATAGTTGTGGGTGTTAAAAACTTCTAAATGTGTCCCTTTTATGATTTTTATAGGCTATTGGAATGGAGGAGTAAAGATTTGTTTGTGAATTCAAACAACCTGCTTTGGAAAAGAGGGCTAATTAGGCCTGCAATCTGATTACCAATCAATTATTGACTAATTTATTACAAAGTAACCCTATGAAAGTATGAGTTATGTTGTGAAAGGCCCAAAAGGGTATTTGAATGAATGACTAGTTTGGGGAGATCTAATCTGCATTAAAATAAGTTATGTTAGTTTTTGTCACTGGCAAGGGCTACTAGGAAATGAGCCTAATTGAGGGTGTCCCAGGGGGTTTGTGGAATTCAAAGTTCTTGTGAGTCATTATTGGCTTGAACATGTTTCTTACACATAGACTAAGGTGTCCCAATTGGTAGAGGCAAGTTTTGAAACCCAAATGCATCATTGGAGTCTTGAATACCTTATAGGAGCATTAATCCATTGGGGATGAACCTTTCATTTGTAAAGGTTGAGAGTGGAGTTTTTGTTGGAAACCAGACTAATTTGTTCAAATCTATAAAATTCCACATGTTTGTTCTTGTGAAGAAGTCTCCATAATTGTTCTTGTTTTTGGGTCTTGAGGAAGGGATGGAACCCCATTGTTGTGAAATATGACATTAATTATCTTATTGTCCTCCTAGCTCTGCATCACTTATCGACCATACAAGATAAAGGAAACATGAGATCAAAGGAAATATTTTATTGCAATGAGTTCAACTTGTTGAATAGGATAAAAAAACTAAACCATAATTCAAATGATACCCTACAACAAAATGTAAATCAAAACATTACTCAACAAAATAATATAAATCAAAATGTTTCATAGGTCATTCCCAACCAAAAAGTACCTAATATGTAAGAGACTCAACACAACTCCAAGATTAATCCTAGAATACTTGATCTTAGAGATATTCCCTGATAAGATAGTCACAAGGGTTTGAGAAATATAGACATATGTAATTTTATGCTATTTTAAGCTATCCTAACCCCATTCAAAATTAGATTAGGGGAAATGTGCCAAAATTTCAAGGTGACAATGATGTCACTCATGATGACCACTTAAGACACTTTTTTGATGTCATACATGAGTTTGAAATTGAGAGTGAAGATATTGTAATGAATATAATTATGATGTCATGAATAAGAGAGCATTGATAATGGTATAGAAGCTTATTGAATAGTAATATAGACCCATAGATGGATCCAAAGTTTGCAACATATGATATTACTACCATCACTCACACATACACATGCATGCACACACACAACAATGTAATTAGCATTACCATAGTTCATTATGTTAGCATTGTGGGAAGGTACTTCTAGACCCTACCAATAGACAAACAGAGCATTGCAATTCTATTTGTCATAAAATAATGGTGGGATCTTTACTTTTCCTAACCTCTAATTTTGTTTCATAAAATGATAATGAGGTCTTTATTTTTCAAAATTCTAATTTTGCCTTGATGATGCACATTTTGAAGATAATTAATTAAGCACCATTAAGAACACTAAACTCATATTTTAATAATTTTGTAGTGCATCCACTTTATAAATAAAAATAAAAAAATGAGTGTTTTTGTTCTATTTTATTTTGTAATTTATCATTGAGATAAAAAAAAAAAACAAGGCCCGTTAATGGGACTGCAAGGGTTAATCCTCTTCTTCGTAAGGATAGGTGTACTTGGCAACCACCAGAGGAAGGCTGGATCAAAATTAACTTCGACGGGGCTGCCAAAGGAAACCTGGGCATTTTTGGGTGTGGCGGCATCGCAAGAGACCACGAAGGCAATATTGTTGCTCTTACAGTGAAGAGGCTACGAGATGGGACCAATAATGAGGCAGAATGTGAAGCCGCAAAAGAGGCCATCTTGCTAGGTGTTAAGATGGGCTTCAGGAAGTTGCATTTGGAAGGGGATTCAGAAATCATCATTAACGAAATCAAAAAATGTGAACTGGAGTCATGGAATCTTGACAGGCACATTAATCAGATTAGTTTCTTTTTGCCAAAGTTTGAAGATTTTAGGATCTCCCATGTCTATAGGGAGGCAAATGTAGTGGCCGATATGTTTGCCAACCTGGGAGAAAATAACCCCCATCGAAATCAGAACATTATTTTTGAATATTTTGGTCTCCTCAAATTGGACTAACCTGATGTAGTTTTATTAATGTCACCCTGCGCGATACCCTCTTTGGAGTGACTTTCAATTATTTACCCCTTTCAAGAACACTCATGGGAGAACAAAGCACCACATGTTATAATGTCGCACATAGGAAGAAATGGGATTGTGTGTATCCAGAACCTTCACAAGAATTCATTTATTATTGCATTTATAATGGCAAACCCCCTCATTTCTTGACACAAGCTAAACAAAGTCTTTTGCAGAGGTGCAATATCAACCATGGAAGCAAATTTCACATTGGAATCTGCAACCAAATGTAGGCGTATGAGGGGAAAGTAATGGCTCACATCTGAAGAATATCTTCCTCTTTGAGGACCAAGATTTTATGAGTGCAGTTATGGACTTCTTGAGGCCAGAATTCATGGACACATACTGGTGCAGGAGGTCGAATTTAGATATCGCCTCACTTTTTGTTGCGCTGGCTCTGATGGTGGGGGATACGAAAGAAGAGGTCCGAAGGGTCGTTGAAGCATGCATTGACCAGCAATGGCTTGTGGGGATTGGGGAAATCATTGAACAGGATGTGCTCAAGATAGGGCTGAACATGGGTTTGAACCCTTGGAGGAAAATTGGAGGCGAAGATACTCTGCTGCAGCCATTGGTGGTGTGGTCATCTACGAACCCACGAGAAGTTCACTTGCCGAAAGCTACTAGGGCATGGTGGACTATGATAAAATTTCTACAAGAAAATACATGGGAGGTGGAGACTAGTAATAAGGGCCTAATGAAGATGAATCCCAGGAAAAGTGTGTGACCACATGGCGAGCCTCTAAGATACCAATTAAACAAGGGAGGACGGGAGGTGACTGGTGTGGCTACAAAAATAGGCTCAGGGGTTGACAAATCTTTGCTTGGCAGGGAGACGACAAGTGGTGTTGGTAGGCTATGTTTCTCCATGGCAGAAGACCACTCCATCCCCAACTTTACCAGGGAATAGGTTGCTTCCTGGTTCAAAGAGTGAGGTGGCCGACGAGTGTTTTATTAGGCGGGGTGAAACCCAAGTTTTTGTCTCTATCTTCTCACTTTAGGGGTCAATTATGCTATAGGTGTTGATGCCTTTTGTCTCTTATCTCCATCATCTTTATTATATCAGGGTTAAAATGAGGGCCTTTTATGCTCTCTTACCTATCTCTATATTGTAAGAACTTTAATTATTAATACAAACAACATGTTACCTATCAAAAAAATAAACAAACAAATTAGACGTTATTTTTTATTACTTTCCAAAAGGTTGGAGTCCCATCCCTTGTACTTACAATCATTTTAATTCGATATTATTCTTCAATTATAAATATTGTAGAATTGGAAAATAAAATATCATACAGTTTTCAATACTCATTTAACCATTTAATGAAAACTTCTCACTATTGATTGAGCTACTTAACATATATGAATGGACGTGCGCCATAGTCAACTATTGAAAAGATTTAGAATGGAAAATGTTATCAACATTTGAATGGACAACCCTCCTGCCATTTTCCAGTTTCTAATTGTAAAGGCTGTGAGTGTGGCCGGTGTATACTGCACATACTCTTTTATCTTTTCACTTTTTTCCACTGAATTCTTATTTCAAATGCTTCAGGTATGCATGTGGGTCAAATTGTAATATGATCGTGGGAAATCATTTGATGATATGATGCTTTATTTGTTCTATTGTATCGTCTTTAGAAGAGAACATTCCAACTCAATAAAATCTCAAAGCATTCCATCCAGTCATTTCTATAATGGGTGCATTTGATCTACCAATCCACCGACCTGTACTCAACATAGAATTATACATTCTAAAAACATTGTAGATTCATCATAAGATTCACTCATTTTCCACGACTGTAGTTTGTCATGTTACAAGAAGGTAAAGTGATGATCCAAGTTGCTTCATTATTGTGCTCTCAATATTCTACATCTTATATGAAGCAGTATTCAATGCAAAGGCTTGATATGTACATAGGACTGAACAGGTTTTCAAAGCATGCAAACAATGTCAACGACATCAGATCATTATAGTCGTATTTGAGGTCAGAAATTTAGAATAGGTGAGGGACCAGGCCATTGGTAGGTGATTTCATCAACTATAAAAAGTGGAGTGACAACTACTTTTGCCCACATATCAAAGTTCCTACATTTTTAAGGGCCTTTGCAGGTGGAAGACTTCTATAAAAGGCAAATAAAATTCTAAATGGTTCTTTATATTATAAAAGGAGAATTTCAACAAGATTTTGTGAAGGAAAGCTTCATACTTGATCTATTTTTAGTTATATTGTTTATTGAAAATTTCCTCCTCTTGGGCTAATCCTGGTTTTTGAAGATGATTCCACCTCTCTTTTCATGTGGTAGCATGTTTTTTTTTTTGGGTAGGGATCATATTTTATAAATAAATGTTAAAGTGATGCAAAGATTGAGGTATTTAAATTTGGATTTTGATGTTTAGAATATCTTATGATAAATGCTATTATGATTCATCCTTGTAAATATTTCTTACATGTCTTTTATTATTCAATATTTGTCAAATGATAAAATTTAGTGTAACTATTGCTCTGAGCCCTTTTTGTACATGTGTAACCAATCTCTATTTATGTATTTGACCTTTTTCCATGAAAATGATATGTGCCTACCTTCTATAATTTTCTAGCCTTAGTGTTTAATCTTGTGGCTTGAGTTGTGGGAGGATTTTAATATGTATTGGAATCTTCCTCTAATCAGTCTCCTAGATTCTATTCGATGGTTTAGGAACAATGATAAAAATACACCAAGTTATCACCCATATGCATACTTCTTGTAAATGCCAAAGTAATGTTGATTCATTATTCTTCTAATGATGTTTTGGTGTGTAATAGAATTCTCCCATAATGATTCCTAGGTGTATACAAATGGGTTGGGGCTTCTATCATTTAAATACAACACATTAGTGCACGAATTCAAATGTTTCATCCCCAAGTTATAAAATAAGTGATAGTAAAAGAAATAGGCTTAGACCTTGAATCAAAAATTGAATTTAAAATGTAAGTGGTGATTTCCATACCCAAAAATTTGAACAAAGTTCATTTCTTTGCCCACAAATTTAGTTTAGGTAAGGAAAAGGTAATATCATAGATAAGGTTTGGACTTTAGGGACACATGGAGATAAGACCATGTCAAATGTAATTAATTTCCATTTTTTATGTGAAAATATGATAGTTGTATAGTAGTGATTCTATTAGGGAGATTCCATTGGTAGATTCATAGCTAGAGGAAAAAAGGTGGGTCTTTTCTTACATAACTTTCTATGTGGATTCTTCAATTAGTTTATGTCGTTATTCTTCTTTGTTTTTAATTTTTTCTTCATAATTAAATTGGAAGTTATTTGTTTAGAGGATGATAATGTAAAGGAGGATGTAGCTTCAAATACGACAGCAAAAAATAAGTTGGACTCTAATTCGGATGAGGAGGATGAACAAGAAACACAAAAAAAAGAAAGAGGGGTCTCAAATAAGAAAAAAAGTTCTTATATGTCTAATTAAATATTATATTTTTTATATTTTTATTTGTTTTTATAGTAAAGACTAATTTCTTTTTTATGTCGACACAACTTCAACAAAGAATGAGAGACACTAACATAGTCCAAGGTCAAAGTACCAACTCAACATGTGAGACATTAACCTCATCAGAATACAAGAGATAAGAAATGTGGACCATCAAAAGACTAAAAATTGCACCCTAAAATCACTTGAAGCATCAGATGCCCAAATGATGGGAAGACAAGGAGATATAGAAATGAACATCCTTCAAGTATGACTTCGAGCATTGGATGCCCAAAGACAGGAAGAGAGAAATATAAATGAACATTGTCTCTCTCTTCCTGTCTTTCGAACATCCAAAGCTTCAAGTCATCGCAGGCGAATACAGGTGAAGGCATCAAGATTTCCAAGGGAGGTGAGAAGGAAGCAGAAGGGGACAAAGACCCAGATTGGAATCGATCCGGAGAAGGTGGAAAAGGGGGTTTTTGAATCATGACATGAGCGGGAAAGATGCCTCTGGAAATGATCAGAGATATTTCATGCTAGTGATTCAGAAAAAGGTCAAAGATGTAGCAGTGGAGGGCTCCACAAAAGAGAAAAAGGAGGACAAATCTCTTTCGAGATTCCAAAATTGGGAAGATGCTCCAAAGGCAACGAAAGGTGTCGGTAAGTTTCTTGAAGTTGCAAATGACGACCATTCTTTCTTTAAAAATGTTGTTAAAGGAAGTTGGTCCTCTCTTTTTGGAGTGAAACCTACTGGGAAATATTCTTTTCCCCTAGTTGACAATACGTCTGATCCTGAGAAGGGTCTATTTAGCATTTCTCTTCCTAACTCCCTGGTTGATCATACAATAGATTCAATGAAAAATATGCTTATAGGAAAGTTCATGGGCCCAAGACCTAATATTGATACAGTAAGGGTTTATGCTGCAAGGAAATGGAAGCTTAAGGGTCAAGTTGACATAGCTGCCTTGCCAAAAGTATTTTTTACTTTTAAGTTCTCCAGCTCTGAAGACCTCTCTGATGTTTTGTGCGGAGGTCCTTGGATGTTTGGTAAATCATCCTTGGCTCTTTAGAAATGGGGGGCTAATCTTTACCTTAATATGGATATGTTTGAATCAGCCCCAGTGTGGGTCCGATTCCAGGGTCTTCCTCTGGAATATTGGCATGAAGATGTCTTTTCGGGATTGGCAAGCTTGTTTGGGGAGCTCTTATCAATTGACCCAATGACAGCTGCAAAGTCAAGATTAGTGTATGTAAGAGTCTGTATCAAAATAAATCAAAAGGTAGACCTCCTAAAATTTATTTCTATTAACTCAAAATTAGGAACTCATATTCAAGTGGTGGAGTTTGAATCCCTCCCCTTTGCATGTTTCACTTGCAAAAAATCAGGGCACTGGGAAAAACAATGCCCTCTTAAACCTTCGTTTAAGCCTAAAAAGAAAGAATCAAGAGTTGTATGGAGAGAGAAAAATGGATCTTCCTCTTCTCTTCCAAACACCCCTAAACCTTCAGAAGAGGATAAACCATAAGAAGACTAGACTATTGATCTAATTAATCAGTCAGAGGAAGATATCAACCAGGAAATAGTCAATAAGGACCAACCCCAGATTCTGGAGCAGTAGAATTCAAATATAACAGAACAAGAGAAAATAGTGGAAAATGAACCCATTCCTACTTATTTTAGTCCTTTGGTTGGGAATAGGGAAAAGGAGCCTCAGCCCCAAACTGTTCCTTAGGAAGCAAGTATTGAAAAGGAGTCACAAGGCCCAATAATAGATTTGCAAAAATAGAATGGCTACCTCTTCAACACAACTGGATTAGGAGTCAAGGTATTGGACAAATCAGAACTTTCCCCTTTTGTGATTGAGCAGGTGATCTCTATTGATAATGGTATAAGCAGCAAATGTTGGTCTGAAGTCAGTGAGGAGGACATCCAAAAAGAGAGTTTTGATGATTTCTCTCCTATCTCGGAAAAGCAGAAATCCCTATGGTCTAAGGTGACAAATAAAAAGAAAATAAAAAAACCTTCTAAGAAAGGAGGTCTAAACTTAAAAGCTCATGAATCAGGGAAAAAGGAAGATATCACTCCTTTGGGGGGAGTCCAGACTAGAAGGAAGAAAGCAGATGTTGGATCGCCTTAGGGGGGAAGAGGTAGACCTTCTCATAAAGCTATGAGAGAGTTAGAAGCAAAATAGAGTATTGCGGATGGTAAACAATCTACTATCCCTGAGATTTGTTCCCCAACCCATTAAATGAAGATCATATCATGGAATATAAGAGGTCTTAATAGTCCTCATAAACAAGATGTTCTTAGAAATATTGTAAGAGATACAAAACCTGATATTATTCTCATCCAGGAAACAAAAATGCCTAGAGAGAAAGTTGAGAAAATTAACCCTTTTAAGAATGGTAGTAGTATTGGTAGTGACTCTGATGGTGCTTCTGAAGGTGTTGTGATTTTCTGGAACAACTCTATTGTTAACTGTAAGAAGCTCCATGTTGAGAAGAACATTATCCTTATTCATGTTAAACACCTTAAAGTGGATTGTTCTTGGAACCTGATGAATATCTATGCACCTAATACAAAATTTGGTAGGTTTAGATTTTGGAAAAGACTAAAAGAAATTAGAAATAATTTTCGGACCCTCAGCTGGATGGTTATGGGAGGTTTCAATACCCCCTTGTTGGCAGATGATAAAATGGGAGGAGCTCTCTCTCAAGTTGATAGAAGAATGGATCTCATGGAGTATATTAATGATCAATATTTCTTTGATATGGAGCTGGAAGGTATTTCCTATACTTGGTTGAATAGAAGAACTGGTGATGATCTCATTGAGGTGAAACTTGACATAACTCTCCTCTCTCTTGATTGAATCTCTAAGTTTTCTTTCTCTTTATCTTCTTCTATTAGGATTGGTTCTGATCATTTCCCAATCATTTTCAATGCTAACATTTGAATGGCAAAAAGAACACTCCGTTTCACTTTGAGAAGATGTGGCTAGCCCACCCTAATCTGAAGGACTGTATATCTAAATGGTGGAATTATAACCAGGAAGGTACTGCCATGTATAGAATAGCTAAAAAGTTAAGTAATGTCAAGAGAAATGTTAAAATTTGGAACAAGGAAGTCTTTGGGGACATCTTCAAGGCTAAAAGTATCAAACAGGAATAGATCAAGGTTATTCAAGAAACTATTCAAAAAGAGGGTCTCTCTGAGGAGCACAAAATTACTTGAGAATGTGTTGGTGGCTGAATATCATAACATTATTTCTAAAGAGGAGTCTTTTTGGAGGCAAAGATCAAGAGCCTTTTGGCTTAAATATGGTGATAAAAATACCACATTCTTCCATATGACAGCCATGAAACACAAATCTATTAACAAAATTTCTTCCTTAATTGTGAAAAATAAGACTCTAGTTAAGGAAGAAGAGATAAGAAAGGAAATGCTTCAGTCCTTCTCTCTCCTCTTATCCAAAGATGTTAATCTTGATTCCCAGAGCCAAAATGAAATTCTCTCTGCTATTCCTTTACTGATAGACAGAGATACCAACTCTAGACTCAAAGCTATTCCAAATGATAAGGAAATCAGAGATGTTGTCTTCTCCTTTGAAGGTGACAAATCTCTAGGTCCTGATGGATTTCCCCTTTTCTTCTTCCAGCAGTTCTGGGAGATCACTGGTCAGGATGTTCTCCATGCTGTCAAAGAATTTTTTGGAACAAAATCTCTTCTTAGAGAACTTAATTCCACCTTCTTGGTCCTTGTTCCTAAAATTCATGGTGCTAATTTGGTGGATTCTTTTAGACCAATTAGTCTTTGCAATGGGATATATAAGATCATAGCTAAAGTTATGACATCCAGACTGCTTTCTTTTCTACCCTCAATTATCTCTCCTCAGAAAAATGGTTTTGTTCTGGGGAGACAAATCCTTGACTCCATAGTGGTAGCTCATGAGAATATCCATTCCCTTGAAACAGCCAAGAAACAGGGCTTTCTCATGAAATTAGACTTATCTAAAGCCTATGATAGGGTTGACTGGCAGTTCCTCCAAAAATTCTTAAGCAACTTTGGTTTTGATGCAGGGGTCATTAAAGTTGTTGATCAGTTGGTATCTACTGTGTCCTCCTCTGTTATTGTGAATGGTGGATCCTCCAATTTTTTCAAACCTTCAAGGGGTCTTAGGCAGGGGGACCCTATTTCTCCAATACTGTTTGCAATTTTGGCTGAAGGGCTGGGAAGATACATATCTAAACTTGTAAATTCTAGAATCATCTCTGGACTCCAACCCTCCTCGGTCAGATCCTCCTGCTCCCATGAACAATTTGTTGATGATACTCTTTTCATGGGTGAAGCTACTATTAAAGAAGCTAGGAATCTTAAAAAAGCTTTATCTATCTATACCTCGGCTACAGGTCAACTCATCAATTGGAATAAGAGTTTCATCTTTTTTATCAACACCCCCCTTGAGAGACAGTCAAAGATTTCTAAAATTCTTGGTTGCAGCATTGGTGATCTTCCCTCTTCCTACCTGGGTCTCCCCCTTTGCTCTAAACCTCCTGATAGTTTCTGGAATCAAATAGTTGACAAATATAACAGGAAGCTGGCAGGCTAGAAAGGTGCTCTCCTCAGTAGCTCTGGTAAGCTTCAGCTTCTAAAGTTGACCCTATAAAATATTCCTGTGTATGCTTTAAGTCTCTTCAAGATTCCCCACAAGTTTGCGGTGGTGCTTGAAACTAACCAAAAACACTTTTTATGGACTGGTGTTGAAGATAAAAAAAGACTTAGTCTGATTTCCTGTAAAAAAGTTTGTAAGCCTAAAGTTAAAGGGCGTTTGGGGTTAAGACCTATCAAGCTTGTCAATAAGGCTCTTTTGGCAAAGCAGGTTTGGAGAATCTTTGGGGATACTAAGCAATGGAATGGTATAATTAAAAGTAAATACCTCTTTAATTCCAATAGTTTGAAGGACCTCCTAAACAATAATGATAGGGTTAATTGCTCTTATATCTGGAATAGTATTTGCTCCTCCATTGATCTTTTGATAAAAGGAATAAGGTGGAAATTGGGTGATGGGACCAATACTGACTTCTGGGATGATCCTTGGATCCATGATTTCCCCCTTTTAGAAAGACAAGACTGGAAGGATATTATTATCCAAGCTAAAAACACTATTGGTTATAAAGTTTCTGACTACAGGCTTGATAAATCTTGGAAGGATCTCTCTAGCCTTGATAAAAGTCTTTCTCCTCTTATGATCAAGTTACAATCATGGTTCAGTGAAGTTAATCATCCTAAAAAAATTGTGTGGAACCTCTCTACTAATGGTGAATTCACGGTGACCTCTGCCTGCTCTTTCTTCTTCTCCAAGGAAGTTAAGCCTCAGTGTGCAACTATCTGGTATAAACTCCTCACTCCAAAGATTAATTTTTTCTTTTGGATTCTTATCCAGAATAAGCCCCTTACCATTGATAATTTAGTTAAAAGAGATTTCTGTCATGTTATTAGATGCTTTCTTTGTAATGAACAAGCTGAGTCCTATGATCACCTTATGATCCACTGTAGTTTTACCCGGAGAGTCTGGTTGTTGGTTTTTCAAAAATGGAATTTGGCTTAGTTCTTTCCTAACTCTTGGCAGGATTTTGTCACTCAATGGAGATGTCCTTTTGATAATGATCTTGTCAGAAACTTTTGGAATCTAATCCCACCTCATCTCTACTGGTGTATCTGGAAGGAAAGAAATAATAGAATCTTCAGAGAGAAATTGCTAAACCTGAAATTATCTTCAACATAATGTCCAGAGCTATTAAGGAAAATTTTAGTAATGCTATAACCAATAGCAAGAGAAAGCTCCAGACTCTCATCCTAGATGTGGATTGGTCTACTTGGAATTTTCCTCTTCACAACTCTCAAGATTGCACTCTAAGAGATTCCTTAGTTTGGATTGCTCCTCCTATTGGTTGGGTTAAAGCAAATTTTGATGGGGCCTCCAAAGGCAACCCGAGTGTCTCTGGGGGTGGGGGCATCATCAGAGATAGCTCTGGAAACTATTTAGGTGCCATTTTGGTCCCCTTGGGAATTCAGTCTAATCATAGAGCAGAGGCCTTGGCCGCCCTCAATACCATCCTACTGGTGGAAGAAATGGGGTTCAAAAATGTCTGGCTTGAAGGTGATTCTTTAAATATTATAAATAATATTAAAGATATCAATACCCCTTCATGGAATATCGAGCATATCATTTTCAAAATTAAAACTATAGTCCAATCCTTTGAGATGTTCCATATATCTCATAATTATCGGGAGACCAATCAGGTTGCTGATTGTCTTGCCAATATTGGAGCCAAAAGTGAGGGGATTCAAAAATGGAATGGTAATACAATGTGTAATGATGTGGTCACCTCACTTATTAATTATGACAAAATTAGGCATAAGGAAGGAGTCATTAAAAGGATCATTAATGATATCACTTAATTCTTCTCAGATTGGGGTGATCTTGAATGATGTTTGAAATAATGCTAAGTACATCTCCAAGATGTGGAATCATTCTCCCATTATGAAAGCCCAAAATTTAATGTGTGTCACTATCACCATTAGTAACTATGGCCAGTTTGCGCATGTGAAAAGGATTGTGAATTAGCTAAACAGTCTTATTATGCCAAAGAACAATCAAAATCACAACATTTCCCAGTCTGTGAAAAAAGAGCAGGCAAAGCATTCGGCCATGGGTGGTGATCTTAGAAGAGAAGAGCCCTCGGAATGCAAGTGGAAGCAGGATAAGGAAGTATGGAGAATTTTGAAGAAAGGCCATGTTCATAGATATCTTTAGAGACTCCATGGTTTTGACAATGATATCTCCAAAGCCTTTGTTGATGGCTGGGATAAGGGCATGGTGAATCTTGCGGGCAAATCTTTTAGCCTCAGCCTCGAGCTCCTCTCGGAAATTACTGGTCTCCCGCTAGATGGTCTGAAGTATTCGAAAGAGGTGAAGGTTGGAACTAGAGCTTATAAGAAATTTCCTATCATTGATGAGGAGAGGACTCTTCTGGTTAAAGGTAAGAAAAACTATGTTGATATGGATAATATTGACAAAATTTGGGGTTTTTTCATCAAATTTATTATGGAATACTTTACTCTTGAGGGGAGATTTTCTAGGGTCTATAATTATCATTTTTCCCTAGTTAATCACTTCAGACATGATATGTGTATTTCTTTTCCCTACTTTCTCCTCTGTCCACTCAACCAGAGCATCACTGATTACAGAGTGAATAATTTCCCTATTCTCCATTTTGGGCTCATTCGCCTTATTGCTGATTATGCTAGAGACCACATTCCCGACCCTATCCCTGCCCAAATCAAAAAAAGGAAGAATTCTGGCTCTCTGTCTAAGAATCCAAAACCTAAGAAATCTTTTTTTCTCTCTGAGCCGACATCCTCTAAGCCTTTGGAAGGGTTGAAGAATGTTAAGCACCCTCGTGATGTCATTTCCTTTGACTCTGAAAAGAATGTCTAGGAGCCCTCTACTAGCCCTATCCTCCCGAAGCCTGATGGAGTGAAGATTATTCTCCAGGACATTGAGATCGAGGTTGTTATGAATAATCAGGTGGGTAGAAATTTTGTATCTAATCCCACTACCCAGACCCCTGAGGAGAAGTATTCAGAGGATCCTGAAATAAAAAATGCTAAGGATGGTCCTGAGGATGGTCAGGATAATCAGAAAAGAGGGGAGAAGCTTAACCCTATTCTGGAGACTATTAATACTGAAGGTAAAGAGAATACTGAGATTGAGGTAGAGGCTGACGACAATAATGTCAAAGAGACTGATACTAATATTAATGAAAGTAATGCAGACTACTCAGGGGATAATAGCTTTAGGGTTCTGGGAGAGGAAAATCTGGAATCCCACGATTCCCCCAGCTCTGGGAAGGAGAACAAGGAGGAGGATAGTGAGAGAATCCTTCATGGTAGTAAATATCAACCTCTTCAAATTGAAATCATAAAGATGGATTTGCAGGTCAGAAGATCAATCATCATGACCCCCCTTGAGATTGCTAAAAACAAATCCATCTACAGTTATAATTTGGACAAATGGGTGCAGAGTGATTTGGTTGAGCTTAAGAATAGATGTATCAAATTGGAAAATAAGAACTCTATCATCGAGGAAACAATTGAAAATGTCAAGAAGGAGTATTCTCACAATGCTAATGCCCGTGTGCTTGATTACGGATCTGATATGGTTGAAAAAATTAAAAAATCTATCGAGATAGCCATGATACCTATCCAGGAGAAGACAAGCAGGAATGAGGAAATGTTAAAACACTTGCTTAGCCTGGTTAATATAGGTATGAAGTCTACTTTGGAGAACTTGAATACTCTGAGTAAAATTTTGGAAGGAAACAAAGACACAATTGACCTCACTGAACCTACCCAGCAGATGGGACTTGGTACCCGTACTAGGTCAAAGAAGCACAAGGTTGATGATCAAGAAATTCAGAGGCTGAAAGATAATGTTAAGA
Source organism: Thuja plicata (assembly GCA_018584345.1). NCBI lineage: Eukaryota > Viridiplantae > Streptophyta > Pinopsida > Cupressales > Cupressaceae > Thuja > Thuja plicata. Next base: position 219,232 of record MU226900.1, read on the forward strand.
CCATGTAGACTAAGCTGGAGGACTCAGAGAGCTTCTTAAAGACTATGTCTTGACCTCGGTGCTGGTGGCTCTTTTACTCTGTTTCTCTTCCAGCATTTTTTGCTTTTTGTTTTGTAGGTGCTTATTGCTAAATATGGGAGTTGTCCCTTTGTATCCTACTCCTCTCCTTGGGGCAGCTAGTTGTTCTTTGGGTTTTCATGCTTATCTCTCTTCTCTTTTGTAATAGGGTTTTGGGGCCCCTTCAAAACCTATTTTTACCGTAATCAAAAACATTGCCAAAAGAAGGCATATGTGAGTGGTTTGGCTATATTTGAAGCCAGGTAATTTTACTAAATTAAGTTTATATTCTTGTAATTTATTTGTTGATATTGGGAATTGTAACCATGAGTACGAACATGACTAATTAATGTGTATGAGTAGGAAACATATAAGGACATTGGAGGAGTGGATAGAGGTATGTTTTTAAGGGCACTACTCACTTTTTCTCTTCCTAGTCTATATGACTTTTATCTTCAAAGTACTACCTTTTCTACCTCTGACATATTTGAATGAAACATGTCTTTGAGAAATTAACAATGTTGGATACGTTGTATTTCAAGACAAATCTAATGATTAAAATTTCATAAGAGTTATGAATACTTCTAGATGAAATTTATAAATTATTTTTTACTTTTATATGGCACTAACTATGCATTCTTCCTTATTTTTCTTTAGGGAGCAATGGGATCAGGGTGGCAATCTCATGTTTCTTTCATAATGGGTGTTACTATGTGATTGGTATCCCTTTTGGAGTGATTCCATGTTGGGTGTTGAAACATGTGTTTTTGGTGAGTGCTACTTCTTTCAAGGAGAATAGGCTAATATTGATGACAACTCCTTGCAATCCTTCATTCCACTATTTTAAGGATCTTTTTTCCCTATTACAAATATTTTTTTCACTCATGCTTTGATACATATTGAATCCCATTGGAGTTAGGGAATTCTTGTGGTGTTGAGACTCCTAGATGATGATTCCACTTCAACACTATATTTTTCTCTGAACCATTATTGGTGTATATCTAGGGCCTATGCTTACCTTCCTTTATTATCACTTTTGTTAATACAACCCTTTTCACTATCATTGCATCAATTTTTGGAACAAAATTTCAAACTTATTGCACTGCTCCTAGTTCTTGTAATAACCACCAATGATCTAACATTTTATGCTTCCTACTCTTAATGATGGGCTTTCTCTCTACAACACATCATCTGTGACTCTTCTATGAGGATTTCCTCTACTTTCTTGGATTTTTCTCACTAAGTTTGATACCTTTCACTACACATTGATGTAACTATAACATCACTTAAAAGATGTAACTATAGCATCAGTGTGTCATTAAATTTTGACCATTGACTATTCTTCATTAACAAAGGGTTGTCACTTGATATGGATAGTGGAAAAGTTCATGCCCTCTTCAATATTACTATTCCTTCATAGTATGATTGGTGCTCCTATACTATGGCTCATGAAAATAATTATATTATTGTCCTAACATTTTATTCCATGTTCTAATCCAACAAAACTATCTTGAAACCTTCACTAGTGACTAAATTCTTCATAAAATATTGAGGAAATGCCTCATAACAACAACTACACCTTATGAGAGTAAAAACAAATCAAAGGGAACCAAAATGCTTTAAATAATAATAAAAACATATAACTAAGAGGGAAAGCATTTGCATTAAGGTAAATACGTGATCTTAAAATGCCACCTCCAACCATTAAACTTGTTTCTCTTTTCCTTGAGATCATTTTCACATCTTCATTCAGTGTTTTCCCTTTGAAATCTAATGCTTCCAAAAAAAATCTCTTCTTATGACTGAAACCTCCAACAATTAGGACCAGTAGTCTTTCAACATCCACTGGGCCTGGGAGTCTCAAGAGGACTGAAAACAACCTACGACATACCATCTCTTCACTTCAACAAGCATAGAAAACAAGCTCCCTTAAGACTAGACCTAAACTTGCTGTGCTCAATCTCTTTGCTAGTTATAAGCATCACTTTTTTAACTTTAGTCACATTCACAGTCGACAAGAAACCTATAAATGATGAACTGATCAACTAATTATCATCGCTATTTCAATGAACTCCCATAGTGTTTTGATGACTTCCTCTTCATTTATATAGCATTCATGTCATTTTTTTTCAACTTTGGCATTGTACGTTCATTGTACAAGCAACAAAGTGTGAAAAGGGCTTAGAGTGAAATGCACACACAATACCTCGCACAAAGCCCTTTTTTCCAACCTTTGGGTCATCAGTTTTACGACAACTATGTCAGTCGTCATAAGTTTTGACACAATAACTTCCATGACACCTTTGGTCGATTGATCTACATTTGACAGTCACAAAACTGAGCTATGATCGTAAAAAAATGAGCTAAATTTTATTAGTGTTTAGTAGCATTTGTGCACTACTTACTAAAACAATGAGAAGAGATAAGAAATATTTCAAATGGATCATAGGGGCAGCAAGTGGTTTTGAGTTGTTGAAAAGAAAAGTTACAAAGCAAGTTGTTTTGGCACTTGTGGATTTTAACAAGGTATTTCAAGTAGATTGTGATGACATTGGAAATTCTAGTAGATCTTAGATCTATTTTGAGTCAGGAAGGTAAAATTGTTTCCCAATTTAATGAAAAGTTTAATGTATCAAAGAAGTATTATATTAATGATCAAGAATTTTGTGCTGTAATTTAAGCATTAAGAAATGCAAACACTATCTTTTTCCTAAGGAATTTGTTTTATTTATTTATTATTAAGCTTTACAATACTTGAATGTTTAAAGAAATTTGAATCAAAGACATTTAAAATGGATTGAATTTTGTAAATTTATAAATTTATTTTTAATGTAGGAGTAGGAATTCTAACACTTGTAGATGCCTTAAGTATGAGGCAAAGTTTATTAACATAAATATATATTGAAGTGGTTGGATTCAACAAACCCAAGAGTTTATATCTAGATGATCCTAATTTTGTAGAATCTTGGAAAGCTTGTAAGGAGGTAGTTATAGTGGATTGGATGAAGTGGTTGGATTTCATAATCCAATATGACATGTTGTTTTGAGGAAGCCAATTGTACATTCCTAGAAGTTCCATGAGATGGAACCTTATTAAGGAGAATCAAAATGGAGCACTTGTGGGAAATTTTGGTTGAGATAAGATTGTTTCACTTGTTCAAGAACATTACTATTGGCCACAATTGTCGCAATATGTTAAGAATATCATACAAATTTGTAGAGTATGTTAGATGTAAAAAGGAACTAGCCAAAGCATGGGTTTATATTAACCAATACGTCTACTACAGAGGCCATGAGAGGATATTAGCATGGATTTTGTTTTGGGTTTACTAAGGACACAAAGAGGAAATGATTCCATTTTTGTGGTGGTGGATAGATTTTTAAAGATCACTTAGTTCAATCCATGCAAGAAGACCAACAATATTGTTTATGATGTAGATTTATTTATAGAGAGGTGGTAAGACTAAATCGTATACCAAAGAGTATAATTTTAAACTAAGATATCAATTTTGTTGGTTATATTTTGAGGAAATTGTGGAAGAAGTTGAATAATATTTAATGTTGGAGAAGGAAATGAGGGTGTTCACTAGCTTATGCATGAAAATGAGGAACTAGACATATTTCCCACTTCTTGATTACATTTAAGGAGATCAGATCAACTTGAATCAACCTTAAATATGATAAAAATGGATTGAGCACAAAGTGGATCTAGTAGTCCTTGATTGAGTTGAAAAAAAACTATGGAGAAATCTAAATAGAATGCCAGATATAGGGCAAAAATGTGTAAAAGTGAGAGCATTTACATGCAAAAAAAGTATTAGATCAACTATGTATATATGGTATACAAATCTATAAAGAAGAGGAAGAGAGGAATATATATCTAAAATCCAAGCTGAAAATAGGAGGTCACTAGATGTATTGGGTTCCCTTGAACTAAGAATGTTGGATGAGGATAAAAATTATTTTTTTATGGATTAGGATGTTGTTTAGAACCTTCCCTAAAATTTTATCAGGAAAGTATTGCACACTGGTAGGAAAAAGCTATCAAGTTAATGTAATTGACTAAAAATTTACTAAAGAAATAGAAAATATACCCTATCCCATCATTTTATGGTTTGAATCCTACCTAGGTGCTTCACTACTAACTACACTTGTTCCCATCAAAATAGTGATAAAATAGTTCACAAATTTTTTTAATCTATTTTTGGAGTCCTTGTTATAAAACTTGTTGATAAGCCGCCTATTCTAAGAGTAAACATATATATTTATTATGTTTGTGTTTGAAAAATGTTGGATATTATAGTAACTCTCTCTAAGTTTGAGCTAAGCATGAGAAGGAGGAGTGGAGGTAGGGTATTTAGGAGGCATTTTGTGGCTTAGGTCTTGTTCTACATAAGTTTTTGTTGTTTTTTAGAAGCTAGAGGTGGTGGGAATGATATCTTTATGTCTATCATCTATCATATCCATGTTGGTCTTATTTTCTATCTTTGGTCTAAAATAGATTGCCTCGACCTTGTCTAGGCATACTTTAGAATTTCACTCTTGGTTGAGGGTCTTCTTTCATGTTTTGCAAGTGATGTTTTTCTTGGTTATTTTTGAGAGGGATCCAAACCATGTTCTCTCTTCACAAGTCTCCTAGTGAGGTTTAGAGTTTTCTTATGGAGGTTGAGTTCTTCCTTGTGAGTTGGACTCAATGTTTAGTTTTTCTATTATTGAATTCCTCTCCTCTCAATCTTATTGAGGTGGATGCTTATCCTCATTTTTATCATATATTTTTGTGTGTTTAGATTACTTTGCTGTCATTTTGCAGAAAATAGGAGAAGAGCTACCTACAGAGATTCTGAAGCCGCCTGTTAGCAGTGAAAGACCACTTATGATCATTCCTGAGCCATGTGCTAGCATAATTGGACCACAATTTGCACATTTTGTGCCGCTTGCTTCTGCAAAGGGCTGCCTACTAGCAGTGAAAGACTGCCTGTGATCATTCCAGAGCTGCGTAGAAGCTTTATTTGACCGCACTTTGCACATTCTGTGCCACCTACAGTTTATCTTTATCCGCCTGTGGATTTTCCAGAGCCACTTTCTAACTTTTAATTGCCGCTTTTAAAGTTTAAAGTTCCACTTTCTAGCATTTAAAAGTTGCTTATTAACTGTTAAATGCCACGTAGAACTTTTTTCTTGTTATCAAGTTTTAAATGATTTGTTTCTCTGTCTAACTCTCAGTATTTTTTATCTCTGCAGATGAAAAATCACCCGAAAGTACAGAAACCAGAGAAGAGAGTCACAAGGCATAGCAAAGAGGTAAGAGCAAAAACTAAACATGATAAACAAGTGCATGCATCTAATCTTTTAGAAAACTTAAAAGAAGAGGAACATTTATATGATCATTACATAAAAGTTTTCTTTGCTTACAAAATGAAATTTCCTACTCTTTGATAGATTGTCATTTCTAGTTCTTTAAGCTTGATTTTGTGCAAAATTTGATTAAAAGAGCTTACGAGTGATTTATCTTTTGAGATTTCCAAGTTTTTCTTCACTTTGTATTTGTTGTGTTGACTAACTTGTTGGAGGAGCCAGAGTGGGAATGATCGCCACTAGGTGAGTTAAAAAAAAGCACAAATCAATCAAAAATGTGCCTAGCCTTTGCTAGCTTTGAAAATGAGGTACTTATCTTATCAAGATGGCATTGATTAAATTGTGGCATTCATTTAAATATAGCATAATTCACAAAATTCCTCTAATTATCTAAATTGAAAAAGCATTAGGCATATGCTCTTCACTTTTCAAAGTGAATCAAAAATCCAAACATGCGAAGTCAATTTAGTACAAAGAAAGGGATAAGGAATTGAACCACACATTTCAATTTTTAAGAACCTCCTTGTCAAGGGGTTGAAAAATAAAAAATATTGCTTGAAGTGTTTGGAACAAAGGAAGACAATAGGGATATGCTCTTCACTCTTTGAGTGAATCAAATTCCCAAACTTGTTGGACTAAGTTTAAGTTTTTCTTTCCATGTATGCTAGATTAGAGTAAAGCTTTAGAGGGCCTACCTCCCAAGAATTCCTTTATGAAGGCGGTGAGAGGGAATGACCCAAAGTGGGAGACAATCACTTTTGCCACGATATCATCCAACCCACTATAAAAAAAATGCACTTTACCTTAATTGAAAAGTGACTAATTCTTGTGCAAGTCATCCTCACTTCCTCAAGTAGTCCTTTGGGATTGCACAAAATTGTACTTTCATGCATGTGGAAAGCCTGCAAGGGGGTAAAGGAATTTGAAAAGAGTTAGAACAGAGGTGTGAATAAAACCTTGTTAACTAGTAAGCCTACCTTTTTAGAGCCATTGTTAAACACCATATTTGTTTGACTCTTAGGTAGATTGCTTGGAAGAGCTTCTTGTGTTATACCCATAAATAAAACATCTGAGAACATACACTTTTATTGTTGGTTTAGGGATATGGTGCAAACTTGATGTGTGTGCTGAGTTTGTATTTGATTTTCACGCAAGAATCCTCTGTAACAAGTCTGATCAAAATTATTAAACTTTTAAAAATTCAAAAACTTGAAAATTTCAACCCTGATCAGCAAAGCGCCACGTATAAAAATTTCTGGGCTGCGTATAAAGAATTCTGGACCGCCTATACTTTTTAAACACCACTTGCAAAGATTCATAAGCCACGTAAGCCACTAGAAAGTGTCACATGTAAACATTTAAAAAACCGCCTATCAACATGCAAATGCCACTTGCAAACTGCATAGTGCTATGTACAACAATTCCAGTAACCGCGTGCAAACATTTAAAGGCCACCTACACACAGGCAAGTGCCACCCAAAAACAAAGAAGGGAAAACATGGGGCGTTTCTGGAGGGTTTGGAAATATTTTGAAATCATATTTGGATACCCTTTTCGAAGTTATTTCTATCCAGTGCAACAAATAGATCATATTCCTTCAAACATTTATAATGATGAATCTATTTGAGAAATGAATCAATCCTATGGTGGAGAATAATTACCAAAATCAAGATCAAAATCTCCATGGGACTCCATACGATGAAGTAACTAAAGATGAAATATTGGAGGTATCCCAAGATCCTAGGTTTATGGAAACAATTCACATAATTTTGAAGAGGGATAAAGAAGCATATTTTTCTCAAGCAGGAGCTAAGCTTCCTCATAACTATGACACATCAAAATTGAGGAAGAATAAGGAAAAAAAAAGGATACATAATTTAACGCGCCATCATTACGATCAATTTTTACTTTTCTTTATGATGATGGGCCATCCGTATCTTCATCTTCTCCAAACAAAGAGGAATTTGAGAGAAACAAACCTATCTTGGATCAACAGGAATGTCATGACCACCCTATTTGTGATCAAGATAATCAAGAGAATGAAGAGAAAGGTATCACTTTCAAGAAATATCTAATGCACAAACCTCTATCTAGCAAGGTTTCTCCCATAGCCTTTACTCCTTTCATCCTTCGTCCATCTTACAAAGCTTCACAACTATCCAAAATTCCTCCACCAAAGAGAAAGCCTAATGATGATACTTTTCACGTTGACTATGTCTACCCTCAAGGGCTACCTCTAAAAGAAACACAAGATAATTTACATCTTGTTGGAAATCATTTCCATGCTTCAAAGATCATAGACCCTAAGCTTCCATGTGCTTCAAGGCCTATTCAAAAGGATTCTCCATCATTCTTCCAAATATTCCCCACACATATCCAAACATCTACCTTTTCCTTAGAAGTGGCTCCATGTCAAGAGGATAATCCAAAGAGAAAAGAAACAAGTATCAATAAAGATCAAGATCAAGATGTTATCCAATCCCTTCCCATATTTTATGAAGGTCCCATATCCATAGAATCTTGTAATGATCCCCTTGCACCCTTTCATTTCTTCCAAGAAGATATCCTTCTACCTCAAGAGCTACATACCTCTCCACTTCCCAAGCAAGATCAAGATATCCCTTCCACCATTTCCAATGAACATATTGAAAATCAAGAGCAAATCATCTTCTCTACACCATCCAATGATCCTTGTCAAGATTGAAATATCCCATCAACTCCTTGTCATGATCCTCCATATTCACCTCAAGAAACCATCATTCCTCCAAATTCCTTGCATGATAATAAATCCCTTCAAATCTCGGTTGATCCTATCAAAGTTTCTCCTATGAAAGTTCTTCATGAGCCTATTGGTATGAAGATAAATATTAAAAATAAGAACCTTGACAATGCAACTCATGCCAAAGATATTAATATCCCTTTCACACCTTATCTTCCTCCATTCAAACACAACTATATTCCTTCACCATCCTCCAAATCCATTTTGGGTTCCTATGTGCCAAAGCCGAAGTCTTCATCCCTTCCATCCATATTGGGTCCATATATTCCTCCATCAGCCATGCCTACCATCCCTAGCTCTTCATCCACTTACCCTACCATGTATCAAGATCAACGAAGGCATACATACTTGAAGAATTTCCAAACACCCATCCATATGAACCCTCCATATTATTCCTATTCACCCAAAATTCCCAAGTATTTTGGAAGAAATTTGAATGTGCAACATAAAAACCATAAATCCAAGAATCCGCATGTGTATAAAAATACCATGTCTCATCTAATCGACATGTGAATGAAAAGAAAAAATAAATATCTAAGAGACCACAAAGGTCCACCAAGCAAAAGGAAGAATCAAAGAAAATGTGGGTTCCTAAAGTCCTCATTGAAGAAATACATTCACAAGGATCAAAAAAGAAAGAAAAATCAAAGACTATGTGGATTCCCAAGTCACTTTTTAAAGACTTGCACACAAAAGAAAAATCAAAGTTGACATTAAAGCTTCCAAAGGTTTCCATTCCATCTCCTTCCAAACATTTTCCACTTTCCAAGTCTACTTTGGGTTCCAACATCCCAAAATCCACTACCTCAAATACATCCTTACCTCCTTCATCCATTTTTCTTCCATCATTCCAACACCCTTCAAAGTGTGTGTTAAAGTTGATCTTGTTTGAAAAATTGCTATAATATAGACAATTGTTATTTTGTCATTGATGTCAAACCTTAACTAGTGAGACTATCGCTGTATGTTTGAATACCTTATCCGTTGATTGGTGAAGATTTGAAAATAAAGAGATAACAAGAAGACCAAGGAAATGGTTGAGTTATGAGTATAAACCAGGGTACTTGATCATCTGGCACTTTGGAAAAGTGATGCGTTGTTTATCTTGCACTGATATATAGTTTACTGGAAGGTCAATGCCGAGCAAAGCAAAATCGATGCCGAGAAAAGTGAAAGGTGATGCTGAGAAAAGAAAAGATGATGCTAAGAAAAGTGAAAGGTGATGCCAAGAAAAGAAAAGATGATGCCGAGCGCCAGTGAAATGCTGAGGGAGACAATGAAATGTTGAGCATCAGTATTTTGTTTATTGATGAGATTTGAGATCTATGGCTGACATAATTGATTTTATTGGGATATGCATTGTTAATTAAGATTGGTCCATATTCATTTAATGCATGAGAAACCATTATTAGCACATGGATTCAATGGTTAATTAATGACTTTATTGGAGAAGCAAATTAAATGTAAAGATGGAAAGATCTATTGGATCTGACCTAACCTAAGATCTGCGATCTTGGCTAAGAGGCAAAAGATTTATCTGACCTAGATGAAGAGGTATATTATAACCTACTGCGGTTATTATCAAGTGAGAGAAGGGAATGCAAAGTGTTGCATGGTTAATTGACTGATTGGAAAGATCTAAGCAAAGAAGGCTGAACAGAGAAGTAGAGACAGATTGCTTGACAGATTTCCAAGCAGATTTGAAGTTTGGGATGATAATGGAGGCCACTCAGTGAATTAGCATTAGAGCTGAAACTAGATCTAGATTTGCAAAGTAAGTTGTATGAATCAAATCACACCTGCTAATTAGTTTCTAACCATTGTATCAATTCAAATCCTTTAACTAGGTTGACCTAACAGTCATTGTATAAATCCTTTGTACAAGGTGACATTCAGATTGGAATGTTCTAAGTCCTCTAACAAGGCCACTCCTAACAGGGTGATTAAATCCTTTAACCAGGTCACATTTGACAGTGTGTTTTGTAACCTTTGACAGGGTTGTCTCCTCACAGGGCATTACTTCAGAAGAGTAAAATTTTGGTAGTATGTTACTGGTGGTTTTTCCCATATTGGGTTTCCACGTTAAATCATGGTGTCAAAATGTGTGAATGTTATTGTTGTGTTTTACTGTTAAGTTTC
>MU226900.1:241613-252310 GCA_018584345.1 Thuja plicata
CTGAATTTGAAATGTCTATGTTTGGTGAGATAAAATTCTTTGTTGGACTACAAATACATCAAATGAAGAATGGTATCTATATTACACAATCAAAATATATCAAGGAGATACTAAAAAATTTTGGTACAAAAGATTCAAAGCCAGTGAGTACACCCATGGCTATTGGATAGAAGTTGAAAAAGAATGATGATACAAAAGAGGTAAATCAAACACTGTACAGATCGATGATTGGTAAGATACAATATGTTGTACACAGTAGACCTAATATTACATTAGCAGTTGGAATTGTTACTAGATTTTCTGCTAATCCAAAAGAGACACATTATGGCAGTAAAAAGAATTCTAAGATATTTGAAAGGTACAGAAGACTATGGTCTATATTACAAAAGGAATGACAAGTTTGAACTAAGAGTCTATACTGATTCTGACTAGGCTGGTAATATTGATGATAGAAAAAGCACCACAGGAGGAGCATTTCTTTTGGGGAAAAGATTAGTTTCCTGGACAAGCAAGAAACATAATTGCACCTCACAATCTATAGCTAAAGTCGAGTATGTGGTAGCAGTAGTTAATTGTTCGAACATTGTGTGGTTGAAGATACTACTGAAAGGTATGAAAGAGGAGATCATAGAACCAGTTGTCATATATTGTGATAACACAAGTGCCATTAATATTTCTAAAAGTCTTGTAATGTACTCTAAGACAAAACATATAGCTATCAAGTATCATTACTTGAGGGAGCTGGTACAGAACAAGGAAGTGAGACTGGAATATGTGAACACTAAGGAACAATTGGCAGACATATTTACAAAAGTGTTACCCAAGGATGCTCATGAGTATCTAAGAGGTAAATTGGGGGTGATTCCCCTAACTGAGGCTAACTAGTACTAAATGGTACTGTTGCATCAAATGTTTTAATCAGAACACTTGACACATTGATGCACAGTAAGTCACATTTTTAGGATGCTGCCTAAAAACTGTGAAATGGAAAACCAGAACAAAAAAGTAGATCAATCATACACAAATATGACAGGAACAACATGATACAAAGATTAGCATAGAGAAAAATCTGCATGATAAAGATGTCAATCTTTGGCATTGTTGTCAAAGAGGGAGATTATTGCTAAAACAACAGGTAACAACAAATACAAGGGAGATATTACTGAAAGAGGGAGCTGAATAGTAACAGAAAACATCAATGTGATTATAGACACAGAGGGAGTCTGAATGAAGCTAAAGAGATTAATGAAGATTTGTTCATATCTAGAACACATGAATTTTTGGATTGTATGGTAACTTTGGTTGGAAATTATTGTTTTATAGTTTAGCGTTGCCATCAATGCCAAAGAGGGAGATTGTTGGAAAGACTGCTACAATGTAGACAATTGTTATTTTGTCATTGATGTCAAACCTTAACTGGTGAGACTATCGTTGTATATTTGAGTATTTTATCTATTGATTGATGAAGATTTGAAAAGAATGGGATAACAAGAAGACCAAGGAAATGGTTGAGTTATGAGTATAAACCAGGGTACTTGATCATCTGGCACTTTGGCAAAGTGATACATTGTTTATCTTGCATTGGCAATTCACTGGAAGGTCAATGTCGAGCAAAGAAAAGTTGATGCCGAGCAAAGTGAAAGGTGATGCCGAGAAAAGCAAAGATGATGTCGAGCGCCAATGAAATTCTGAGGGAGACAGTGAAATGCCGAGCATCAGTATTTTGTTTATTGATGAGATTTGAGATCTATGGCCGACATAATTGATTTTATTGGGATATGCATTATTAATTAAGATTAGTCCATATTCATTTAATGCATAGGAAACCATTATTAGCGCATGGATTCAATGGTTAATTAATGTCTATATTGGAGAAGAAAATTAAATGTAAAGATGGAAAGATCTTACCTAACCTAAGATCTATGATCTTGGTTAAGCGGCAAAAGATTTATCTGACCTAGATGAAGAGGTATATTATAACCTACTATGGTTATTATCAAGTGAGAGAAGGGAATGCAAAGTGTTGCATGATTAATTGACTGATTGGCAAGATCTAAGCAGAGAAGGCTGAACAGAGAAGCAGAGAGAGATTGCTTGACAAATTTCCAAGAAGATCTAAAGTTTGAGATGAGAATGGAGGCCACTCAGTGAATTAGCATCAGAGCTGAAACTGGACCTGGATTTGCAAAGTAAGTTGTATGAATCAGATCACACCTGCTGATTACTTTCTAACCATTGTATCAGTTCAAATCCTTTAACCAGGTTGACCTAACAGTCATTGTATAAATCCTTTGTACAAGGTGACATTTATATTAGAATGTTCTAATTCCTCTAACAAGGCCACTCCTAAGAGGGTGATTAAATCCTTTAACCAGGTCACATTTGACAGTGTGTTTTGTAACCTTTGATAGGGTTGGCTCCTCACAGGGCATTACTTCAAAAGAGTAAAATTTTGGTAGCATGTTACTGGTGGTTTTTCCCATATTGGGTTTCCATGTTAAATCATGGTGTCAAAATGTGTGAATGTTATTGTTGTGTTTTACTGTTAAGTTTCTGCAAGCTTATTCCATTAATACAGTAAACTACACACTTTTATTATTTATTGCTGCTAAGCAGATCTGAGTTGTTGAAGTTGATTTAAAGTTTTATATGGGCACATCTAGACCTGAGGATAATTGATTCATCCCCCCTCTCAGTTATTCTGAATTCATATTAACAGATCTTTCCAACATTTCCATCCAAAACATATCTTCTTCTTATCCTCACATTCATTATCCAACACATACTTTCCATCTTTCCATCCCTCTTATCCAATCTATGGCATAAAACCTTCACCACCATCTAACCTTATCTTCCATATCTATCCTTTGTCATCACCTTATCAATATCTTTGAGCATCCTAGCCATGGCCATGGTTTATTAGAGAATATCTTTTAGAAGAGCATTGTCCAAAGATCCAGATGTTGGGGAAATTTTGAAAAATACAAAAAAAAAGAAAAAAATTGAAAAAAAAGAGAAAAGTGCCTTGGTGAAAACCTAGAAATAGGCGCCTTGGTAGAAAAAAGAAAAAAGAAAAAAGAAAAAAGTAAAGATAAATCAATCCGTCCTATGGTGAAAACCACTTTTTGTGGCACCTTGGACAAGTACCATGATGACAAACTGGCAAACAAGTGTCATGCGTAATTCCTTCCTCTTGCACTCTACACTTGGGGGAAAGTTTCATCCATGCTATCCTCCCTCTTCCTACCATTCATCTCACTTAAATCCATATTCCCTCTTTTACCTTTGGCCTTGATAAGGTTGAACATATCCATGAGCATCAAGTATCTTGACACCGTTATCCTTGCCATCAGCTTATTCACTTGTTACATACATGCTATCCTATCAAGATCTTGCTTTTCCCCAATTCACCTTCATTATTCCTAAGCAGTCTTTCCATAATCCCCAAATTACCCCCTCATAGCCTTCATCACCCCTTTATCCTGATTGTGCTATCTTATCCACATCTTACCCAAATTGATCCATTGGTCTTGATCAGAAATGAAGAATGTAAAGTGCAAAATTTGTTATCAAAAACCCCTTAACATGTCCACTCTTTTGAACTACCCACTTTCATGACATCAGGTCATTATCCTATATGCTATCTAGCACTGCATCATTGACTTCCATTCCTTATCCAAAAACATGTTTTGCATTGCTATATCCTTTTTCCTTAGCTTGGGTAATCTTGAGGAGATGGTTCTACGGGTCACATTCACATGCTTCATCCATCATGGCCTTTCCATCTCTAATCCATCAGCTTCCAAATCCATCTTTCATGTCCTATACCCTGCTAGACATTGGGGTAAAACCAATGTGATCTTGTTTGAGAGATGGTAAATTCTAAAAATAAAAAAATTCTAAAAATTTAAAAATCTCTAAAAAAATAATAAAAAAAAAAATCAAAAATTCAAAAATCTCTAAAAATTCAAAAACATTAAAAAAATCTAAAAATCCAAAAATATTGCATAAAGTCTCAAAGCTGCATTGTTGCATTCTAGGTTTCATTTTGCCCTAAGTTTCGCACATTGGTTACATTTATCACTTGGGGGCAAACATCATGAATTTTGGCACTAAGCGAATTCAAAAGTGCACAATATTGGTCACACATCAGAAGCAGATTTTCAGATTCAGAGGAGAAATAATTTTGGAACCTTTGATGGATATCATTGTTCTACCCTAAACAGTTTGATCCTACAACATGATCCTTGAGCTTCATTGACTTATTTTATCAGGATTAAAAATTGACAAACCCTAAATGATCAACATGTTTGGAATTCTTTTTGAAAATCTTGATACATTTCAAAACACTTGGAATTTTTGATGAGTTTTTCATTGACTTTTTTGAGTCATGTTCTTTTTAGCTAATCGATGATGTTTCGCCTAGATTGGAAATGATGAAGACATGATGTTTTCTTAACTTCTGTGTGACTATTTTGAGGGAGATTCTTTAACTTGTGTGAATTCGTCTAAGGACATGGTCATCAAAGAACCATTGAGGACATTCATATAGGAAGAAGGGTTAACCTTTGTTTGTTCATGCAAAAGGATACCTTGGATATTTAGATCTTCAATATATTAATACCAAAATCCACTTGCAACATTGAATCCGTTGAAACCGGTATTCATACTCCCATAGTTGGTCATTCAACTAGTGAGGGTTGTACTAGTTTCTAAAGGGGTTACCAACTGAGATGAAAGTCATATTCATATTCTTATGGTCGCAGTGGCACCGATAAGGATTGTATCAAATCCTAGTTCCACAATGCTCAATGATGAAAATATATCTATGTTTGCATTTCTTTCACAAACCTCAAGGACAATTAGTTGCATTGCATTTTCATGATAGATTAATTGCATGTTTTAAGTATATTTTCAAGTGAAGGGGGTGGAAGTTAATCATGATTACATCATCAAAGTCCTAATCAATGTCCTCAAATATCTGATTCATTAAATTGACCAATGCTACATCAAGGATATCATCTTTATACATCTGCTCACCTAGGGGAAACTCATCATCTCAACCTACTTTTGTCGATCCCTGTACCTATATCTGCACCTGACTCATCTCAAATGACCCTATCTATCAGCCTCCCACCATTAATCTTTCCATCAAATCCAATCCAAATGAATATCAATCAATCGAATCATCCAATTGATCATTTCAAGTCAATCATTTATCCTATCATCCATTTGCTCATTTTGAGCACATAAAATTTCCTAACTCTAGATCTTGAGGAAGCAAAATCAATACATTTGTTCGTCTCTCTAGATCTTGAGTGTGAATTATCAGTTTATCCAAATCAATCCATTTGTTCGTCTCTCTAGATCTTGAGAGTGAATTATCAGTTTATCCAATCAATCCATCATACTTATCCTACCTGATTGACATCAATACAACATCAACCAAGTGATTTTGGCTGACATCAAGTGATATCCAAACATCATCACCTTATCTAAAACATCAACAAAATTTTCTCAATCATAGCTATTACCATCAAATTCTCTCATAACCGGGGCATTTTCAAATTGATTTTATCAGGAAATGAATCTCAATTTCCCAAACTCAACCAAATTATCTACCATCATTTCGATTCATTTCCCAAGGGGGCATCATATCCACATCAAAAGTTCAAATCAGGATTCTGCATCACATCTTATATCAAATCTGGGGCATTAAAATTTCAAACTTTTATCAGTGGGGCATCAAATCTAGTTCTGCATCAGGTTTCACATCAATATTTCACATCAAGTTCTGCATTCGATTTCGCATCAGCTCATCATATCAGGTTTTGCATCAATCTGAAATCAACATCAAATCAATGATTAGGACATCAAGTTTTCTTTGAAACAATGCGCTTCGCACATCAATTCAAAGAGGGGCATTTGTAGACACCTAAAATTGACTAGGTGTCTCTTAATCATCCAAATTTGCAAATCTCAGCCAATTGCCCTAAATCTCATCAAAATGCATCAAAATGGACTAAAATAATTTAAATGGACATTTATCAAGGAAATTGGACAAAATCAAATTAAAATCAAAGGTTTAAATAATCATGAAATCAAATAATCAAATTCAAGCCTAAAAGGGATCAATCAAATTATATAATTGATTTTAATCAATTAATTGTATAGTTTTAAATCAAAAATCAAATCCAACCCATTCACCCTTACATGGCCAAATTAGTTAAATGATTGAATTAAATAATTCCTAATTTCTTTCAACTCAAATTGATCAACCAATGAGAATTGAGATCTTGTCTTCTTGTCCCACCCTTTGAGGACAACCATTTAAATGGTCCCCCCATTTGAAACCATTTGAGGGATCAAACTCAACCAAGCATTAACCCATGATTAATTCACTCTACCCCTACCCTTGGGAATTTGCTATAAATACAACTCATTTTCTATGCATTTCATATCCTAGAAATTCAAGTGCAAAGAATCCTCATTATAGTCAATTTTTGAGCAATTGAGAGCATTTGAGAGCAATTGAGAAGTATTTTTGAGCATTTGTAGAAGCAATTGTTTAATTGAGGAGCATATCATGAGCATTTTGAATTAGAATTTCATATCATCTTGAGAATTTGAGCTAGATCTTTCATTTTATCTTTAAATTTCTC
This sequence comes from Thuja plicata, assembly GCA_018584345.1. Classification (NCBI taxonomy): domain Eukaryota; kingdom Viridiplantae; phylum Streptophyta; class Pinopsida; order Cupressales; family Cupressaceae; genus Thuja; species Thuja plicata. Next base: position 248,276 of record MU226900.1, read on the forward strand.
ATTCTAGGATTGTCCATGAGAGAGATTAAGGCTGAGAGCTCTCTTAACAAAGCTTAGATAGGGAACCATGAGATGTCATGGATTTAATTACAATTCTTAGTTTAAATTGTTATTTTCTTTCCATAGAATTGTAGTTTAGAGTCCTAATTTCATGAAGGTGTTATTTCTCACACACACTCCTCAACAAGGAGGTTTTGTGCCTCGTAGGGAAACTTCTGAAGGTGAAATTTTAGCACACGAAGTGTTGCACTCCATTAATTCAGCTAATTTATCTGCCTTTATAGTCAAACTAGATATGATCAAGGCATATGATAGGGTTAATTGGTCCTTCCTCTTGTAAGTCCTCAAAAGATTTGGTTTCTCAAATAGATGGTGCAGATGGGTTAGGAATTGCCTTATTGGGGCTCACTTCTCATTTATTATCAATGGTGAACCCGCTGGCTTCTTTCGATCTTTTCACGGGGTTAGGCAAGGTGACCCCTTATCACCTTTTCTATTCATTATCATGGTTGAGTCCTTTAGCAGAATGATTGATAAACACTTTGCTTTGGGTTTATGACAGGGTATTCACATTCCCAATTCTTCAATTTTCATCACTCACACCTTGTTTTCTAATGATACACTATTATATGGTTATTATACTATCTAGGAAGTAAGGCTCATTAAGAGATTGCTTAACATTTATACTTCGGAGTTGGTCCAAAAGATTAATCCCCAAAAGTCTAAGATTTTTGTGTTTAATACAGTCATTGGGGTATCTAGTAGCATAGTCCAAACTTTGAACTTCTCACTTGAATCTCTCCCATCCATTTACTTAGGTATTCCCTTCTTTATGGGTTCCATAGAACCTTCTTATTGGGACAATGTGATTAACAAGCTTAGAAGAAGGGTTTTTTCTTGGAAAGCTAGGTGGCTCACTCTATCTGATAGAATTCTTTTAGTCAAGTCTATTTTATCAACAATTTCCAATTACTATGTTTATGTGCTACAAGCCCCGAAGTCAGTTATCTCTCATATTGAAAAAATCATTTGCAACTTCATTTGGAAAGACAATATGACTAATGAAAAAAAGGTACCATTAGCATCTCTTTCTACAATGACCCTCACCAAGCCTATTGGTGGAATTTGGTTACATGACCTCTCTGTCAGGAATAAGGCCTTTGGTGGGAAATTGGTATGAAATATGCATGCCAAACCTCAAGCCCTTTGGTGCCAGGTCATGCAAGAAAAATATATAGATTCCCCCAATCCTTGTCGTATTTTCATAGTTCTTGTGCCACCTAAGGGCTTTTCCATTTGGAACTTCACAATGTCCTCTAGAAGTATGATCACTCGATACTTATTATGGCAAGTGCACAATGGGAAAGTTCTTAATTTTTGGCATGATTCTTGGAATGGGATTCCTCCTTTAATTAATTATGAGATTTTGTTAGATGTTGTTCCTATCTTAATTAACTTTTGGGGCTACAGAATTTGTGACTACATTGTTGGTGTTGATACTCTCTCAAATAAAGTCATTTGGAAGGACCCCTCCTCTCTCCCTATTTTCTCAGGTCAAAATAAGTTTTTTCTTTCCATTCTCGACTCTAGTACAACTTTTATTTTTAATGGTATGGATAAATTGATTTGGTTCCCTTCCAAAAGTAAGAAATATTCTATTAAGGAGGGGTAAATGCAATTCAACAAATGGCTTCCAAAGTTCCTGCACAAAGAGCTTATACTTTCTGCTGGGATAGTGTTGTCCTACCTAAGGCTGGGGTTTTTTCCTGGCTTGCACTACATAAGATGATCCTAACTAGTGATATACTGGGTAGGTTGAATATAGCCCAACCTTTTGTTTGTGTCCTTTGTGTTAACAATATTGAGTCCGTGGATCATCTACTTCTTCAGTATGAATTTGCTTCCCAATATTGGTATTTTATTCTTGGCAAATTGTTTGTATCCCTTCCTCTTCCCAATTTTGTGTGGGACCTCTTCCAGTCGTGGTCTGTCCTATTTTATTCCTCTTTATTCTCTTATATATGGAAGTTAATCCCATCTACTATTATTTGGTCAATTTGGTGAGAAAGGAATAAACTAATCTTCAGGAAGAAGTCATCCACTCTATCGACTGTTCTTGCTCATCTAGAAAAATAAGCATCAGAGTTGGTTAATGCTAATTCTCTTCATCATTTTAATCCAAAATTAGTATTCACATCTTGGGATGGTCATATTATGAATGTTTGGAAATTCATTTCTATTCTTACATCACCCTGCTTTCCTAGAGTAAGGTCCAATACTATTGATCGTTCTACTATTAAGTGGTGTCCACCGGAACCAATGTATTTAAAATTAAACTATGATGGCTCCTCTAAGGGGAACCCAGGTGATGCAGGAGCATGAGTGTGCATTAGGGATTATTTAGGATGCCTTAAGGTATGCAAATCTATGTCTATCCCTCTAGTTACGAATAATTTTTCTGAGGCATATGCATTACTTCAGGGTGTCTTACTAGCCAAAAGCTTGAGTATCTCATGCATTCATAGTGAAGGAGATACCAAGTTAATCATTAATGCTTGTATATCAAAGAAGATCGTTAATTGGAAACTTAGCTATATTTTTGAGCAAATATGACCTCTTATTGCTTCTTTTGATAATTATGTTATTTATCATGTATATCGTGAAGGTAATTGGGTTGCTAATCTTTTGGCCAATCTGGGAAGCAATAAAGAGGAGCTTGATTCTTTGGATCCCCACTAGGAATTAGCTCGATTCTTAGCTCTTAATAAATTACTATCAGATGAATTGGTTTCTTATTAAATCACTTGGCATGGCTATTTAATTTCTGATTGCCAGCTATATTTTTGAAGTGACACTTATGCTAGGGCTGTATAGCTTCGTGGGTTATTTTTATATTTTTGGAATCTCATCTCATGGTTTTTGGCATGTGTAATGTTGCCTTTATTTTGTATGCTTGTTGATCACCAATATTTTAGCATCTATGAAGCATGTGAATTGCTCTCTTTATAAATACCACTTTTTTTGGCTCAACTTTGCTCTCAAGTTGGTCATGGTCTTGATTTCCCTCCATGCATGGTTCCTTGCCCCCATCACTCTATTTCTGCCCTGGGAGTCCTTAGCACTCCCCTTTCCTTGCTCCTTCACCATTTCCTGATCTGAACATGGATGTTGATCCCGACCAGGTCTGTATTGTGGGAGCTTTCTCGCTTTTGCCACCTGATCTGGGTCAAAATTCATCCGCACAAATGGAAGTATAATTTCTATCTTTTGGTATTTGGTGTATCTAGTTTTTCCTCTTTTGCACACTGACTTGGGCTTTCTGTGATGAGGCATTTCATTTTATGTGACATTATCTCTGTTGTGATAATGAAAGGCTAAAATTTTGTTGATGTTTTGTAATTCTGTTCTTTTGGTCACATATTCTTTCTGCCCAATTTTGGGTTATTGTAATGTAACTACAAACTCTTTTGTAATCTAGCCATTGGCTAGCTGGATATACTTGTATTTATCATCTGGTGGCTTATAGTTTTTAGGATTGGATCTCTATTATCGTTGCTTGTATCTAGCCTCGAGCTATTCTGGGGGCTTTTATTAGTTTTAGGAATCTATATTTCGTATCTTCTTGTATACGAGCAATGATCAAAGTTTTTCTTACTGGTTCCTTTCTCCAGGAGCTCTTTGAACCAGTTTATATATATATATATATATATATATATATATATATATATATAAAGTGGTATCATCCACTTTGCACAAAAAAAAGAGGATATTTTGGAAGAGTAATTATTTGGAACAAGAATTTTGCCTCAACCCATTATCACTTTATTTTCCTCTACCACTTGATTTTCCTTTTCTTCTTCCTTTGTTCTACCTCTTCCTATGTAAAATAGAGGAACCAATTTAAAATAAAACAATCTCGATGAACAATATGGAGAGGTAAGCTAGAATGCATGCTATAGAAAAACCTTACAAGAAATTATAAAAATTCCAAAGAAAAACAAAACAAACAAAAAACTTCAATAAAAGATATTGACA
>MU226900.1:255302-271812 GCA_018584345.1 Thuja plicata
TTTATATAGGAAAAGAGGAGAGAGAAAAGTGGAGAAGAAAGGGGAAACCCTCAACCACTTTGACTTATTCAATCCTTATCCTTAACTAACCAACTTTGAACTATTCAAATCTTATCTATAACTAACTAACTTTGACTTATTCAATGCTTCAGGACCTAATGTACCTTGAGCATGATTACATGAGAATGCTTTTACATATTTTCGTGCAATCTGTCAAAGATTCTACACTTCTAAAACTAAGTGTTGTAACAACACCTTCAAAGGAAATTAATACAAGTCTCAAACTGAGTAAGAGACTTATGAACAATAGTTGGATCAGGTGCTCCCGTCTGTTGAGCTATGTTTACGGTTTTACGTGCAACACTTGCCCGCTTTGGAGATCGCACCATTGCATCCACCTAAATCTTTCTGTAGTTGACTCAGAGCAACTCTGAATCTTGCCAGTTTATTCATAGCACTACAACTAAAAGTGCTATCCTCCAATTCCTAATGAACTTTTCGGGAAAACCCCAACAAGGGTTGCTCTTCACCAATCAGTTCTCCATCCTCCATTACTAACTTGTATGCCAAGCTATCAAAGGCTTTGGGAATGATCCCCTTATGCTCAGCACATACTTGAAATGCTCCATGAACATCTCCTATCAACTTCTTGAAGACTTGCTCCTTGTTCACCAATTGATCCAAAAACTCAAAATATATCTCTTTTGAAGAGATTATTTCATAGGTGCACAATACATCAAGATCAGCTTCTGCCATTCTCACCCATACCTCCAAGTCTTCACTTAGAGTTTTTAATTGTTATTCCAAGGATCCAACAACCTCTTGCAGATGATCAGTTGTCTTCTTGATGTTTCTAAAAATGTGATGCACATCCCTAATAACCACCACGCCCTGAACTTCAAGCTGGCTGCCCCACTCATCCATTACCTTGGTCTTCTTTTCCAAACAATCAATATGCCACTGAGTGTCCTTTGAAAGCACTTTTGCATGCTGAAAAGAACTTTTCTCAAGTGCTTCACGTAGATGAATGTTTTCCTCTTTTAGCATATGCTTCTTTTGCCAAATTTTATCAGATCTCTCTGTGAAGTGATCAAGTGCATCACGAACATCCATCTGACATCCTACAAATGATTGCTTACCAAGTTCTACCTTGGTAATTTTATAATTCATGCCTTCACATTTCTCTAAGGACTTATCTGAAATAGGCTCAACAACCTCAGCATATTTGACGTTCTGATCATCAACCATGTTCTTGGAAACCACCTTAGACTTCTTGATTCTCAATGCTCGAGGTTTTCTCTTAGGAGCAAGATCTTCCTCCTCCAATGGTACTTCAAGATTTTTTTATCTTTTGGGTAATGACACCCAACCAAGGAGGTAGAACAAAAGATGAGGTAGTACCATTAGCTAGAACTATGTCAGTCACCAATTCTTCTTGAGAAGAAGAAGGTATATATGTGATTGCCTCTACTGGTGTTGCCGTTAAGACCGATTCTCCTTGTACTTTCTCCTTAATGAAAAACTCAATCTGTGATGATAGATTATTGTTAGCCATGAGTATATCAAGTCTAGGTAGATCCTCATGAAGCTCATCAAACACTCATGACAAGTCCTCTCTCTGTGCTGGGGCAATAGAGGAGATAGGTGTGGCTGGTACAATTTCTCTAGCATGTGTAAGAGGTAGATGTGCCATAAATGAATCAACATCCATGTCAAGTGGAGATGTGGGAGACTCATCCATCTCTGGAGCAGACTCGTGTACACCTTACATCTCAACTACTTCCTGTGGTTGTAATGCTTCAAGAGTAACTGATACTTGTAAATCTTCCTCACTATCTGAAAGATTGATCATCTCAGGGCTTTTCATTGCATGAGGAGTATGAGATTTAGGTATAAGTTTACCTCCTTTAATAGCTAGCTTCTAGATTATTGGAAAATCTGATAAAGATGATTCTCCCTTGCCCTTACCTCTAATTTCTGATTTTGCACCCAACGGACCAGCAAGGTCAAAATCTCGGCTAGGCTTAATCTTGATGCTTTTTAAGCCCCTCTTCTTCATCCAAATGTTTGTATTAGCCAAGATGCTCTGGAACCTATCCCATATGGACATGTTTTCCTTCACAGACCAACATGGAGCTACAATGGGAAAGTTCTTCAAATGATGCTTTCGATACTCTGGATCCAAAATGTCATCATCATCCCCAACTCCTTCAGGAATCTAAGAAAGATGAAAATCTATTATCTGCCTGATTGTAAGGCGGAAATAGTCCATCTTGGCAATATCCAGCTCTGTACGAAGGTCAATCCATACATCCTCAAGGTGATGAATATGAGTAAATTATCTCTGGATCTTATCATTCATCCCTCTCTAGTCAAATGAACTTCGTGCCATAATTTTTTTTAGGTTAACCTCCTGAAGCTCAAACTCCATGGACTTTGCTTTAGGCACAGTGTCAAGTGAATAACCGCCAATCCTCAAAGGATTGCGTGAAGAAATACCCACACCTGGTCTATGTAGAGAAGACTGATGTGTTTGCACAGTCATAAGTTGTCGAGCCAATTCCATGAGAATGAGCTTATCCATAGGATGCCTAGGCAAGGTATATGGTTCTTCTCAAAAATAACACACCCTGAGATAGGTGAAGTTTGGAAACTATAAAAAGATACATCCATACTCGCTAATCTTGCTCCATGCCTCATGCAAAACTCTTTTGTTTGGAAGCTCCTTGTCAAACAGGCACCAATAGTATCCAAAGAATGCATCTTGCACTCTTCTAAAATGAATGTGGCTAGAATTTAACAATAATTGATCATAGTACTCCCACACAGGCAACTGCATTCGATCTCCTTTAGTAGATAACCCTGAGAAAGATCCTAGAGCAACAACAATGTAGATGAGATAAGAATTCATGTAAAAAGTGCATGTATTAGGCACTTGTACTAGCTGCCCACAAATGTACCCACAAATGGTATTATTGATCAACTCTCCCCAAAACCATCACTACATTAACTTGAGGATCAAGGAAAAGTACTTATACATCCAGGGTTCAAAAATATTGGATTCTTTCAAACCCCCAACATGACTCAACAAGGTGATAAGATCATGAACTTCCTCCTTGAATTTGGATCTATGCATGCCTTTAGGCCATTGGGCCACATTTGGTCTTTTAGTGATCAACCAATTGTCATTCATATACATTAGGTAAGCCATCTTACCATTTTCCCATTTTCAATAGATTTCTCCTTCGTTAGATCCATGACAACTGGGGCAGCCAGTACTTTAAACACTTGATCTATGGTATCAGGATCGAGACTAATCACCACCTTCCCATCTTGATCCTTGATCGTCCTGGAAGTAGGATCAAAATTCCTTGCACATGCCATTACAAACTCAGGTTCTAATGCAGCTGTTAGGAAAGTAGCAACGTGATGAATATAACTCTCTCAAATGTTGATCATGTCATATTTGGTGGATGTCTTCACCCTTTCTAGAAACTCCTCCATGTTTAAATGACCAATCTCTGTATCATGAATCTCTTCCACATAGGATGTAAGTTGAGATGCCACAACGAAGCTTTGATACTTATCATATTGGTACTTCATCTTCTTCTTCCCTTTGTACTTAGGTGATGTAGATCCTTTCTCTGACATGGAAAGGATTGCAGTAGCTGTGACTGTAACATAGAAATTCCAAAAATAAAGAACCTCATCACTAAGAGGAGATAAATCCATATCTTATGCAAGAATGAATGGAAAGGATAGTCCCTTGTGAAAGTGGAAAAATATGCATTAAAGTGGGATTTTATGTTGCCAATGCATTTTTGGAAAAATGAGACAAGAAGGGATATAATGTTCATGTTTTGAAACATGACGGGTTGCATATGTGGACAACACTTATGATTTTCAAAGCATGATGGCATATGGAAACTTTGCATCTTTTTCAAATGGGGATATGAAAAAGTGGAGTTTTATGGGTTGACTGCATGGTGGACAACACTTTGCATATTTTATGCATATTTTGGGAAGATCATCATAGGAATGGGGTTTTCAATCCTGACTGCACATAAGAATAGATAACATTCTTATATGCAACTTTAGGAAAGATGAGAGAAGAAAAGAGCATATACAAACAAAACATAAAGAACGCAAACAAGAAAAGAAAATGACCAATTTACCTTCCTTGGATGCAAAGGGAAAAACCAAATTCCTCTTCAAAGCAAAACTTGAGAAAAAGAAATGAAATTTGAAATTGCTGATTATAGGAAATTTGCAGAGTTATATAGACTCCAAAATTGACAAATTCTTGTCAAAATCAAAGCCAATATCATTGGTCTTGGTTTGGGGAAGGACAATTGTTCATCTTGCATCAAAGTTTGCATGCAAATAGAAAGAAAAGAGGAAGAAATCTTCAAAAATGTGGCCTATGAACATGGCATTCTCTCCTCTTTCTTTGAAAGAATCAAGACTTCATTAAAGGATGGAAATTCAAAATTGCAAATGAAGAGGAAAATATGTTCATGAAGAGTAAGATAAAACTTGTTCAACTGCAGATTTAATGGCTACTTTCTTGGAAAAGAGGAAGTCTACAGTTTAAAAGGAATCACATAGTTTTTTTATGTTTTATTACGGCTCCCATACAAGTTGTGGCATGCATATTAAAATTAATATGCTATTAGATAATAAAACCACGCCCAGACTTACTAAATCGCGCCGCCTATGGAGTTTTTTGGGCCTCAGCAATAACATTATTGACGCCACCATAAGGTAAGTCGCGGGCCTTTAATAGACTATAGCACTTTGCATATGTTATATTATTTTAAATGAACACCATCTTATATTAGCCATGGGTGCTCATTTAGATTTAATGCCATACGCCATGGGGAATTAAAAAGAGAAGTCACCAATTTTTAATCACAAATTCGGTGCTCTTTCCAGGAAAAACGATGCCATGGGTTTAGAAAGTCTTTTGACATATATGCAAAGCTTTTTAATTTCGACACCTCCCATCTTGAAATTAACATTTTCTTTGCATATTAAAAATAATACATTAATATTAGAATAGAACCAATTATAATAACAATTTATGCATCATAATAATTTTATTATTTTAATATTAACCTTAATATTTTGATATTATTATTATTTTAAAATAATAATAAAAAATTATTTTTATTTAAAAAGAAAAATGTCGTTAAATGGTAATTCGTAATGAATTATAAGATTTATAAATAAAATGACGTCATTTTTTAATAAATCTTATCTTTATCTACGCCATTTATTAAAATAAATTTCTCTAACAATATATGTATATCATGCAATTATCATTTTAAAAATCTATTTTAAACGCAAAAAGAACTTAAAATATTTGTATGTGTCTTTAAAATTTTAATGATTTGAAATGTGGATGTGATTCAAGATCTCGCTATCATTAAAATTTCTAAGCAAAACTTTGCAAAATGACGCAAAATCTTAGAATAGAGTTTAAAATCTATCACTCATACAAAATAAGCTTACACTTTATGTGTTTGACCAGAAAAAGACCATTTCTTTACTAACCTTGGAAGGAATTGAAAAATTATCTGAAGAACAACTGTAGCACAAAGGTGACAACTAAATTGGAAACAAAAAAAAAGAGGCAAAACAAAGCGAAAAGAGAAACAAAAGACTGGATACTTTGTAAAAAGTAAAATGAAAAAGGATCAAGGGATAACTGATCCTGCCAAATAGAACTTTTTACAAAACATCGACACTCTTAGAGAAAAACTCCTAGCAATCATTGAGAATAGCGTAGGGTTGCCCCAATTTTGGGGAATGCAAAATTGAGGACAACAACTGGCTCTAACTGGGGAACATTCCTCGTTTGTTCTTCAAAACAATGAGGAGTGCAGAATCCAGAATCTCCAAGTGCCTTTATCTACTCCATTGGGCTATAGAGTCAGGCAACAAAAAGAAAAAGACTCAAAACCTAAAAACTAAAAAAAAACAAAAAGACTTGGACATTATGTACATTGGTACTTATCTTTCCATTACTCAAAGTAATGCTTCAAATGCTGGGCACTATATGGAAGTGCGAATAGAGTGCCATCTCGGTATGCCAGGATAAATGTGTTCTCTCTTGCAGCTTGATGAATAGTGAATGGTCCTCTCTAGAGAGTATCAAACTTCCTATGCATTCCTTTCAGTTCTCGTCTTTTGTCCCAAAGTAGAACGCGATCTCCAATCTGAAACTCTTGCTGTTTAGCCTTCTTATCAAAAAGCACTTTAACCTGCTGCTGATGTGCTGCAAGCTGATCAACCACCTGAGTTCTTTGTTCCTCCAAATGATGTAAGAACATTATCTGCTTATCCAGGGAATCTTGAAAAGTGCTATCTTCAATAGCCTTAGCCAACTTAAGAGCGGGAAGATCAATAGTTATGGGAATTTCTGCATTTACACCATAGAGAAGCTAGAATGGTGACATCCCAATTGCCCTTTTAGGCGTAATCCTATCTGCCCACAAAGTGTCAAACAAAACTTTGTGCCACGAACATTGATTATTATCCACTAATTTTTGAATAATGGTAACCAAGTTCTTATTACTTGATTTGGCCTGACCATTTCCCTGAGGATAATAGTCAAAGGAATGAGCAAGAGTAATACCATGCTCAAAACAAAACTATGTAAGCTCTGCAGATGAAAAGGTTGTAGCATTATCCGTTATAATTTTTTTCGGCACACCGAAGCCATAAATTATATTCTCTTTCAAAAATGCACACACCACTGCCGATGTCGCATTCTTCACGGGGATGGCTTCCACCCACTTGGTGAAATAATTAGTTGCAGTGAGGACGTAAGTATGAATAGCACTAGATGTTGGGTTAATGGTACCAATGAAATCAAGTCCCCATTTCTAGAAAGGCTCTTCAATCACAACTGGCTTTAGTGGTAAAGCTGAGAGTTTCTGCTTACCAACAAACTGTTGACAACGATCACACTTGCATACCCAACTATATGAATCTTGAAATAGAGTCGGCCAGTAATACCTGTCTCGCACAATTTTATGAGCAGTCACTGGTGCTGAGAAATGTCCACCACACGCCATGTCATGAAATGACTCTAACAAACGGATTTGCTGTGGTTTATCAACACAACGTAGAAAATTTCCATCAAGCAAATGCTTGTACAAACCACTATCCCATAAGACAAAATGTGCTTCTCAGAGTTTCAAATTTCTTCTATCCTTGTAAGTAAGATGTATAGGACATTCACCATAAGTAAGAAAATAAGCGATATCTGAATACTGCTCGTCAATTTTACTAACAAACAACACTTTAGGCAAAGCCTCAGGAAGTTCTTCTTTATTTGGTTCATTCTCTGCCATCAGTTGACACAAACCTTTACCACTGACCAACTTAAGAGGGCGAATCTCAATGTCATATTCCTAGATCTTGGCAACCCAGCTTCCTCTCTTTGTTCCAAATTCTTGTTGAGCTAGAATGGACTTCACTGTGGTATCTGGAACGAGAACCACCACATGAGAGTTTAAGATATAAAATCTAAAATATTTTACGGCTTTCACAACTGCATAAGCATTCTTTTCCATCAAAGAATACTTCAAATCATGTGATTTTAGCGGAAAAATCATGAACACGATAGGGGACTCAATGTCCTCTTTATTTTTCTATACAAGAATTGCCAACATAGTATGCTTAGAAGCATAACTATACAGGATAAAATCTTTAGTGTAGTTTGGGAAAAATAACACTGGTGCATGTGTGATTGCCTCTTTAATCTCTTTGAAAGAGGCATTCCCTTCTGGACTCCACCGAAAAATCTCGTCCCTTTCATCATATTAGAAATATGACAAGTCCTCTCAAAGAAGTCAGGAATAAAGCACCTCAAGAAATTCACCTTCCTGAAGAAAGAATGAACTGCAGTCTTACTAGTAGGTAGGGTAATATTTTGGATTGACTTGACCCACTCTAGATCAATTTTAATACCTTCTTTGGACACAATGTGTCCTAGGAGCTTACCCTCTGTGACTCCAAAGATAGACTTTTTTGGATTAAGAGAAATCCCATGCCTTCGACACCTTTCGAGCACCTGTCAAAGATAAATCAAATGATCTGAGCGCTGCTTGGAAAAGATTGTCGAGTCATAAAGGTATACCATGATAAAATTGTCTATGATATCACAAAATGCCAGATCCATGGCACGCTGAAAGGTTGCACCAACATTTATCAATCTGAAAGGCATTCAATTGTAAGCAAAAGTACCCTAGGGTGTGGTAAATGCTTTTTATACTGATCATCTTCCCTAACATCAATTTGGTTATAGCTAGAAAAAATATCAAGCATAGACAACATTTGAGATCTAGTTACGGTTTGCAACACATGATCCATTATCGGTAATGAATAATTGTCCTTCAAGGATGCTTGATTCAGGTTGCAAAAATCCACACAAATGCGGATTTCACCATTCTTTTTGCGAACTCGAACAATGTTACCCACCCAGGTTGAGTGTTGTATTGGGAAGATGATTCTTGCATCAAGCATCTTCTAAATTTTAGACAAGATGGTTCTCGAGATTTTGGGCTTATACTGTCTCTGCTTCTGCCTGAATGGAGCAACTCCAGTTTTCAAGGGAATATCATGTTGTACTACCTTGGGCCGGAAGGAATTCAAGTAATCATACAAGTATGCTTTTACATCAATGTACTCAGTCAAGAGAGGAATGAACTAATTCCTTTCTTCTGGTGTGCAACATTTTCCAATATTGATAAACTTAGAATCAACTTCCGTATTCAGGTTATAACTTTCATATTCCATGACGGAGCTTGATCCGGCTTCTTGCTGATTTTTAACATAATGATCATGCTTATCAAACAACCTTTCTAGGGAAACTAGCCCCTTAGGAATTTTATTTCCTTTTAACTGACTGACCTCTTCCCCAGTTTCAGGATTCTTTCTAGATGTCTCCTCTCGAGAAGGAGAACTACTTCCTTCGAAAAACAATTCATCAAAATTGTCTTTCATTTCCAAGAAGTGGATGATTTTTTGATCATCATTGAACACTTGCCAATGATCTAAATTGTCGAGAACACTGGGATGATATAATAATTGAATAGTATACCTATCCTGCTTGAATTCCTCATGTGGTACTAAGCAAGTTGTTGAAATTGCAAGCGAATCAGCCTTATCATTGATCTCTCTAGGAATTGCAGAAATGTTGAAAGCATCGAACAACTCTATATAGTCCCACACCAAGTTCCTATAGTGCTCGAGTCACTCATTTTTAGTTTGGTACTGATTTCTTACTTGACACACCACAAGCTCGACATCAACTTTAGCATGTAAATTCTTAATTCCTCTATTCTGTGCAGCATCAATACCCAGAAGTAACGCCTCATATTCAGGAGTATTGTTGGTGTTGTTAAACTACAGATTGTATGAGTATGGAAACTTCTCCCCTTGAGGAGAAATCAAAATAACCCCGGCTCCTGAACCGGTTGCTGTGCAACTGCCATCAAACTCAAGTATCCATACCTCATTAGAATTGATTGTATCAGGAAACTGAAAAGTAGTTGGATCATCATTAGCCAAGCTTGGAGGCATAGCTTTTCAACCATTGTAAAAGAATTTTCTGGATCCCCTGGAAAAATAGGTACTTCATCTCAAACTTGCTCTTCCTCAGCATCTGCAAATTTATCTCCATCTGTTAGGGAAGTTGATGCTTCAGATTGATAATCTTCAGCAAACTCTGAGACTTCATAGCTGTGAAGATAATAGTTTCCCATGCCAGCTGATTCAAAAAGAATCTGAGAGCGAGGATCATCTGATTTTACCATTGTATACTTTGTCTCCCTCTCTGGAAGTAGTTTCTGCATAAATCCTTTAATAGGAATTCATGCTTCAGACATATCCATGCTCAGCTCTCCTCCCATGTCTTTACAAAATTTTTGACCCAGGAGCATACCATAGGAGGTAGGAACATCCACAACAAGGACAGTCATTTTAATCTTCTTGTCTGGAAAGGAAGAAAATGCAAACTGAGCATCCTTGATTTGACCTTTAAGAGGTACTTGTTTATTCTCCATGGAATAACAATTTCCAAAGGATTTTCTCAAAGTTAGGCCTAAAGCATTAGCAACCTTGGCAGGCATAATGTTATCTGACGCCCCAGAATCAATGACACAATTGCTTAACTTGTAACCGTTAATCAGTAAGGAAATATAAAAAGGTTCTATTTTTCCTGGAACAGATGAAGGAATCGTTACCAAGTTATTTGGAAGATTCTTTGAATCTGGGACAACAACAAAAGTCTGTGCAGGTTGAGATTCTTTGACAAAGTTATTAAGCCTTTCTAGCTGATTTGGGTATGCTTGTAAATATTCTATTTCAGACATTTGGATCTTAGTCTTCTTGGCATGGTCCATGATATCAAAATCCTGGAATGAGCTTGCCAAGGATGTAAGACAAATGTCTGTTTGATTCTTAGGATTAGACACACTAGGTTTTGGTACATTAGTAGATACTGACTGAGGAGAAAAACTTACTTGGCTATTTTTAGGAAGAATAGGAAGAGGATTTCCTCTTTTGGCAATAGTAACAGGTACATGAGTACCCTGATTCAACTTATCTTCCTTCCTTCTATCGTGCCATCTTTGTTTGAGATCGTGTCATAACCACATAGGCCTGAGAAAAATCTTCCTCTGGATCGGTACCATCATAATGTACATACCCAATATTAGAGTTACCAGCTACTTCCTCATCTTCAGCATAATGAGAAACATTCTCCTCCATTTGATAATCATCTGGCAATACACCAGCTTGATCATTTTCATAATACCCCGTGGTTCACCTTCCTGGCAGGGCTTCAAGAGAAAGCCTCTCTGGAGGAGGAGGAAGCTTCGCTTGATTCTTTGCTGCATAATCATGTGCAACATTAGGAAATGTTCTTCATGGAATGTCTTTATACGAGGCAAAAAATGATCCTTGCGAGATCTACTTTTTAAGTGCTAGCACTTCATTTGCTAGTTTTTGAACCATTGGATCCGTACTACTTGAAGCAGACGCATCATTATAAGAATTTCCATTTGAAAAATTCCCTCTTGTCTTATCTTTGCAGATCTTTCCAGCCATGATAAGATCATATTCAATCTCTGTTGCAAGAGTTTGAGCATTAGCTAAACTTATAGGAACTGATCGTCTCAAAAGAAAACTAACTTCAGGAAACTGCGTATTGATGAAGAAACACTTAAGATTTTCAGGAGTAGGCCATGAAGCAGTAGGAATCCTATTTTCCAACTTGTTGAATTTAGAAATGAACTCAGGCATTCCTTCCTGCGTGTCTTTATTCATTTAAGTTAATTGAGTGAGAAAAGCATGCTCATCTTTGACAGGCTTGAAATTTTCTTCAAACTTGGTTTGAAGAGAATCCCAACTTGTGATAGAGCCGGTATCAAGATTGAAAAACCAATCAGAAGCAATGCCTTGCAGAGTCTCTACAAAGAGCCTCACTGACACATCTTCATGCTCTACCCCGAGAACACCACAGGAAATATAGAAAGCTTTAATGTGCTCATCAGGATGTTGCTTTCCATCTCCATAGAACTTGGGAAAGTTCTTACGAGATCTTGGAGGAAGAGTGTGTACAAGTGGAGTAAGGTCAAGAGGACCAAAAGTTGTTCCCCATGGACCTGCAACCATTGAAGCAAAAAGTGGAGTAGATTGAACTAATGGTTTGGAAAAGGGAGAAGTCTCTTCACTAAAAACCAAGCTCTTTTTCTTTGATGGTGGACAACTAGTAGTTTGGGTGAGTGGTGATGTAGGAGCTATAAGGGAAAGCTTGGCTTGCTGAGCAAGACTTGGTGCAAATTTTGACGATTCACCCTTCCTCCGTTGGTAGTACTGCTTGAATTCTTCCAATTTGAACCTCTTGGACCAACTTAGAAGCAATTACCTTGAAAATATTTTTAGATGGAACTTCACTTATTTCTCTCCTGTAGAATAAACGATTAATCCTTTTCTCTTATTTTAGAAAAAGATTGCAAAGTGAAGGTAGATAATAGATTTAAACAAAACAACAATGAAATATTGTAAAAGAAGGAAAGTGTCTGTTAAAGGCACAAAGTCCTTCATTGCTTCTCTAGGATGAGAAACTCAAATAGAAGCTCAAAGTATTCTTAAGTGAACTTCTTATCAACCTTATAATAAAAATAGTGTTCAAATCCCCAGCGGAGTCGCCAAAAACTATTGGCTAAATATTTTGCAAGTCACTAATACTACAACTTTCAAAATGTGTGTTTTAGGTAGTAGTATGTGAGATTTCTCTCTCCTCTCAGCAATAGGGGAGGCTCCCTTCTGATCACAGGTGGCTTCAAGTAGAACTGAACTATAATACATACAGTTCCCCTTGCAACAGTAATACCGGTGACTCGATGATTGACTTAAGAACAATCAAATGAGGCAATAGTTGATTTATCTAAAGATGAAGTGATACAATGAGCTCAAAGTCTCTTTTCCTCACCTCAAATAAGTATTTTAATCTATTGTCCAATACTGAAGCCCAAAGTCTTCAGTCCTTGGACTATATCAACCACTAGTTTCTATAGTAACCCCGATTTCCTGAAGCACAAAGTCTTCAAAAAACTTGGATTAAAGATGCTACGATGATATAAACAAAGAAAATATTAAATTTTAACAAGGATCAACAAATGCAACATAAGAATACATTCATTGATTTTCAAGACAACAACACAAAGTCTGTCAATCTCTATTCCTTTATTCAAATGCTTAACTCTCTTACAATGAAACACAAAGTTTTCAGAACTCAAGAGTTTTGCCTATAGTTTATTTGCACAAACAAAAGATGAAAGATGACAATGAGCTCCCTCCTTTATATAGGAAAAGAGGAGAGAGAAAAGTGGAGAAGAAAGGGGAAACCCTCAACCACTTTGAATTATTCAATCCTTATCCTTAACTAACCAACTTTGAACTATTCAAAGCTTATCTATAACTAACTAAATTTGACTTATTCAATGCTTCAGGACCTAATGTACCTTGAGCATGATTACATGAGAATGCTTTTACATATTTTCATGCAATTTGTCAAAGATTCTACACTTCTAAAACTAAGTGTTATAACAACACCTTCAAAGGAAATTAATACAAGTCTCAAACTGAGTAAGAGACTTATGAACAATAGTTGGATCGTGTGTTGAGCTATGTTTATGGTTTTACATACAACACTTGCCACTTTGGAGATTGCACTATTGCATCCACCTAAATCTTTCTGTAGTTGAATTAGAGCAACTCCAAATCTTGCCAGTTTATTCATAGCACTACAACTGAAAGTGCTATCCTCCAATTCCTGATGAACTATCCGGGCAAACCCTGACAAGGCCTGCTCTTCACCAATCATTTCTCCATCCTCCGTCACTAACTTGTATGCCAAGCTATCAAAGGCTTTCAGAATGATCCCCCTATGCTCAGCACATACTTGAAAAGTTCCATGAACAGCTCCTATCAACTTCTTCAAGACTTGCTCCTTGCTCACCAATTGATCCAAAAACTCGAAATACATCTCTTTTGAAGAGATTATTTCATAGGTGCACAATACATCAAGACAAACTTCCACCATTCTCACCCATACCTCCAAGTCTTCACTTAGAGTTTTCAATTGCTATTCCAAGGATCCAACAACCTCTTGCAAATGATCAGTTGTCTTCTTGATGTTTCTGAAAATGTGATGCACATCCCTAATAACCACCACACCCTAAACTTCAAGCTGGCTGCCCCACTAATCCATTACCTTGGTCTCCTTTTCAAAACAATCAATATGCCACTGAGTGTCCTTTGAAAGCACTTTTGCATGCTAAAAAGAAGAAATTTTCTCAAGTGCTTCACGTAGACGAATGTTTTCTTCTTTCAACATATGCTTCTTTTGCCAAAGTTTATCATATCTCTTTGTGAATTGATCAAGTGCATCACGAACATCCATCTGACATCCTACAAATGATTTCTTACCAAGTTCTACCCTGGTAATTTTATAATTCGTTCCTTCACATTTCTCTAAGGACTTATCTGAAATAGGCTCAACAACCTCAACATATTTGACGTTCTGATCATCAACCATGATTTTGGAAACCACCTTAGCCTTCTCGATTCTCAATGCTCGAGGTTTTCTCTTAGGAGCAAGATCTTCCTCCTCCAATGGTACTTCAAGATTTTTTCTCTTTTGGGTAATGACACCCAACCAAGGAGGTAGAACAAAAGATGAGGTAGTACCATCAGCTGGAACCATGTCAGTCACCAATTATTCTTGAGAAGAAGAAGGTATATATGTGATTGCCTCTACTGGTGTTTTCGTTAAGACTGATTCTCCTTGTACTTTCTCCTTAATGAACAAATCAATTTGTGATTCTAGATTATTGTTAGCCATGAGTGTATCAAGTCTAGGTAGATCCTCATGAATCTCATCAAACACTCATGACAAGTCCTCTCTCTGTGCTGGGGTGATAGAGGAGATAGGTGTGGCTGGTACAATGGCTGTAGCTTGTGTAAGAGGTAGATGTGTTGTAAATGAATCAACATCTGTGTCAAGTGGAGATGTGGGAGGCTCATCCATCTCTGGAGTAGACTTGTTTACACCTTACATCTCAACTGCTTCCTATGGTTGTAATACTTCAGGAGTAACTGATACTTGCAAATCTTCCTCACTATCTGAAAGATTGATCATCTCAGGGCTTTTCATTGCATGAGGAGTAGGAGATTTAGGTATAATTTTACCTCCTTTAATATCTATCTTTTGGATTACTGGAAAATCTGATGAAGATGATTCTCCCTTGCCCTTACCTCTGATTTTGCACCCAACGGACCAGCAAGGTCAAAATCTCAGCCAGGCTTAATCTTGATACTTTTTAAGCCCCTCTTCTTCAGCCAAATGTTTGTATTAGCCAAGATGCTCTGGAACCTATCCCATATGGACACGTTTTCCTTCACAAACCAACATGGAGCTGCAATGGGCAAGTGCTTCAGATGATGCTTTCGATACTCAAGATCCAAAATGTCATCATCATCCCCAACCCCTTCAGGAATCTAAGCAAGATGGAAATCTATTATCTGCCTGATTGTAAGGTGACAATAGTCCATCTTGGAAATATCAAACTCTGTACAGAGGTCAATCCATACATCCTCAAGGTGATGAATATGAGTAAATTGTCTCTGGATTTTATCATTCATCCCTCTCCAATCAAATGAATTCTATGCCATAAACCTTTTTAGGTTAACCTCCTGAAGCTCAAACTCCATGGACTTTTCTTTAGGCATAGTGTCAAGTGAATAACTGCCAATCCTCAAAGGATTGTGTGAAGAAATACCCACACTTGGTCTATGTAGAGAAGACTGATGTGTTTGCAGAGCCATAAGCTGTCGAGCCAATTCCATGAGAATGAGCTTTTCCGTAGGATACCTAGGCAAGGTATATGGTTCTTCTCAAAAATACCCCACCCTGAGATAGGTGAAGTTTGGAAACTATAGAAAGATACATCCATACTCGCTGACCTTGCTCCATGCCTCATCCGAAACTCTTTTGTTTAGAAGCTCCTTGTCAAACAGGCACCGATATTATCCAAAGAATGCATCTTGCACTCTTCTAAAATGAATGAGGCTAGACTTTAATGACAACTGATCATAGTACTCCCACACAGGCAACTATATTTGATCTCCTTAAGTAGATAACCCTAAAAAGATCCCAGAGCAGCAACAATGTACATGAGATAAGAATTCATGTAAAAAGTGCATGTATTAGGCACTTGTACTAGCTGCCCACAAATGGTATTACTGATCAACTTTCCCCAAAACAATCGCTTCCTTGACTTGAGGATCAAGGAAAAGTACTTATACGTCCATGGTGGTGGTACCCTAAATTTTGATAATTTAGAAGTCCCAATCCATTATTAAGAAGCATGTTTCTCCATAAAAAAAAATATCAAAGGAAGGAAGCTTTATGACACAAATAAATAGAACTAACTAATCGAAGCCTTCAGAAAATGCTGGAATTTAGACCTGCTACAAAGATGATTTCGACAGAGGATAAAGATGGTCAAATTTTAAAATCTAAAACAGACCCAGTTCAGGAAATCAAATTTCCTATCTCCAGAAGAAATATTAGCTTTTCACGAGGTGTTTTGGATTTTCAACCAAAGCCAAATCCGAAAGTTAGGTAGTTATTTTTTAGTTAGTTTATTATTTTTTCAACATAATTTGTAATAAGAGTTGTGTCTTTTCACCCTAAAGAGGTGTGAAAGCCACTCAAACACACACATATATATATATATATAAATAATGTAAAATGTAAAGGGAAGATGAGAGAATACAATATAATACAATTTCACATATTTTGATAGTTTTTAATCAACATGTATAACATGGACCTGGATGTACTATTTTTTCAAAATCAATAAAGATAAGTCCTTTTTCTTTCACATGTGTAATAGTTTCATTATTATTTTACAATTAGTCCCTCAGA
>MU226900.1:289851-317786 GCA_018584345.1 Thuja plicata
TTTGTGTGTAATTGAAATAAATTTGTGTGAAGCATGTTTGAATTTTGACATTCATTTTGTGTGGAGAGTTCTAATTTTTGCATTCACTTTGTGCATTTTTAAACTTCAAGGCAAGAAGATTTATAAATATTAGCATGTGTTTTTATCTGAACTTCTATGTCTACTAACTTTGACATTCACTTATGGTACATGTTTATACTTTAGCATTTATTTTGTATATGTGTGAAATGTGTCTTTGAACAAACTATGTTAAAATGTGCTTGAACTTTACATTTGTTCTATGCAAAGACTATACAAAACTTTGACAGTCACTTATGGAACATTTAAACTTTAGCATTTATTTGTATATGTGTGGATTGTGTGTTTGAAAAAACTATGTGTGAAATGTCATTTGACTTTGAGAATAACTTTTTTGTGTTGTACTTTGGCATGTTTTTATAGGTTTGAACTTTTAAATTCACTTTGTGTGAATGGTGTATTGACTTTGGCATATACCTATGTTGCATGTTTTAACTAAAATGTGAATGTGAACTTTGACAATCACTTCATGGGTGTTCGTACGCTCATGTATTTGAACTTGAGTGTTTACATTGTGTGTGGTTGAGGTAACTTCTTGTGAAAACATTTCAAATCAAGCATGTATTTATTTTTCTGTGTTTGTACTTCAATATGTTTTTAAAAATTTCATATGTGAAGCGACCTAATTTTGGGTATTTTTAAAACTTTAGCAATTACTTTACATGCCTAAACAACTGTGAAATTGAATGGCGAATTATGGTGAAACTAATGTCCATACATTTTGGTATGCGTTGATTGCAAGTAGCAGTGCAAGGTTAGTCTGGCTCTTATTGCAAGCATCTACCTTCAAGTGGAGATATTCATTTGGATTGCACCTTTATTGGGTATTTGAATGAGTGTTGAAGAATTCATTCCCGCTTCCTTAGAAGCAAAAGTACCCTCCTATGCCTAGTCGACACGACAAAACAAGGACTACTTAAAGGCTTCATTTCATCATAAATAATCTCTTATATTGATAGAGCTAGATTAGATTCTCTAAACCCTTAGTTTGTTGGTTAGAAGTAGTTGAAAAGCTCCAATTGCTAAATTATACGTATTTGCAAAGTTGATATCCATTGATTGAACAACGTAAGTTCCTGAGGGATAACAACATATTACATCATTACAACTGAGTGAAAATCCACGACTAGAAGGAACCTTGGGGTTGTCTCATTTGATCATACAATTCATATACATTGTTTAGCATATGAGCTTCCTTGTTCAAGAGAGAGTTGGAGATTTGGTGTTTCATTTGGAATACTAAGTATTCGATTTTGCATGTTAAAGTGGTCAGAAAAATCACATCAACAGATCCATCCTTGATCTTTTATCTATAGGTACATGTATTTAAATAGAAGAATCAATAAAACTGAAAGCAAGTGCTTTTGAATTCTCAACCAAGAAGACCTTTTGTGTTTTATTTTCTAAAAATCTATGGGGGCACCTATGCAACATGTAGAAAACTATGTTGCTTAATGAAAAAAACAAATGGACAACTACTTATCATGAGTCATATGTTTTGTAATTTTAACGATGGACTAATTCTCTCTCGGCCCCACCATTTCGTTGCTGATTGTAAGGAACCATGAGCCCTCTCTTTATCCCTTCTTTTTTGCAATAAAAGTCAAACTCATGGAAGGTGTACTCTTCTCCATTGTTAGCTTTGGGTTTCTCATCCTTGTTACCCATCAATAATGTATTAAGGTTCTATAATGTATATTATGAAAACCTTATCAATTTTATGATATGAATATCTAAAATTTCCTATATTATAAAAAATTCCCAATTTTTAAATACCCATCCTCAATGTTAATGTTTTCAGATTATCACAAGGAATATGCAATCTATAGAAGTCTTTCAAACACTAAGCACAAGATATAAATATGAAATCACAAAGAAGGAGAGATAGTACCCAGAAATCAGACTTCAAGTTCTCCAATGTGACTTCTATGGATGTTGAATTTAGCCCACTTGGAATTTCTTCCAATTTTGATTGATCCTAATCAGCATTCAGATCTGACTTTGAAATGAATTCGATCTGCACCTATGCCTCCAAGGATTGCTATGAATCTTCCTTTGAATGTATTTAATGTGCTATTAGATTCACACCTTAGGACTGCTTCAATTCATCCTAATTTTCTCTTCTTGGACTGCCCTAATTATCACCTTGAAGCTGCTCAAATTTTCCCTAATAATCTGCTCAATATTGTCCAAGTTCGCCCTTTTAGGGCTCTGCTACAATTCGCCCTTG
The DNA here is from genome assembly GCA_018584345.1 of Thuja plicata. Lineage (NCBI taxonomy): Eukaryota > Viridiplantae > Streptophyta > Pinopsida > Cupressales > Cupressaceae > Thuja > Thuja plicata. Next base: position 292,160 of record MU226900.1, read on the forward strand.
AATGCTGCACTAATTTGCCCTTTAGGGCTGCTTATTGCTTGACCAAATCGCTCATCCATCCAAGGTCAAATTCGCTGCCTCAAGGATCAATGCCAAGTCGAAAGCAATGTTTGAATCTGCTCCGTAAATTTTCTCATCCAAAGATCTTGTGGAAGGAAGAAGGCAATGCTATGTTTTTGGTTGCTTCTTACCTTCTCCAAGTCGCTCTAACATATGAGCTTATTAAGATAAACTCTTGGCCTCCCAAGTTGGCCGACTTGGGTCCATAATAATAATATATTCTTTTATATTATTTGCACCATATTTAATTATTAAAATCAATCCTTAATAATACATATAACCTTTTATATTTATTATTATTAACCAACCGATTTTATCACAATTAAATATATCAATAATATATCCAATATATTAATTATTATTGCCACTTTGTCCAATGCGTTGATCTTTGCCGTAAAGGCCAAAACATTAACACTCCCTCTTGGACTCGAGGAAAAGATCAACCTATAGATCTCCCATCTATAGTAGGAATCAAAAACATAACCACAATGGATTCCTTATTCAATAGTGTCATAGATATCACATCTATCATCCTATCAAACATGATGAAAACATAAGTCACACATGTATTCCATCAATCCATGATAATATTTCAAATATCAAGTACCAATGATATTCATCAAGTGCTCTGAGTATTGGCCTATAGTCATTACGGCTATGATGTCTACCACATACTCAACCTTGAGTCTAACAGACTCAATCATGTATTAATCAATAACTTATTGACATTAAGTCCATTATGTCATCATATCAAATCCTTGATATCAAGAACATTGGCTTACCAAATACCAAGTCCATCAAATCCATGATGTCACCATATACTCTCCTATGGATCTCTGATCCCCGAGCCTCAAGGACTCAACTGATATCAAATCCATGATATCAACAACATTGGCCAAATATCAAGTCCGACATTTAGTTTGTGCATTTGTTAAATTTTGACATACATTAATTGTTTGTTTGAATTGTCTTTTAAGCTTGTGTATGATTGGAACTTTTATATTCACTTTGTGTGAACATTAATTATTAAGTATTGAAAAGTAAATTTTACTTGTAGTTTCATATTAAGTATTTCAATATTCTTTAATTATAACATAATATGCTATTATTGTAATCATCAATATATTGTGTTATTATCAAGTTGTAATTTAAACATCCTTGTTTAGTTCTTTATTTTGGAAATCATTTATTATTTGTCTAAAATGTGTATGAATTTTAATTTATTTATTTTTTATTAATAAATCTTGAATTTGAATGCAATGAGATTCACATGATCCATGCACATTCTTTATGGAAATATGGCTTCTCTTCAGCACTTTTTTTAATAGCTTTATGAGACATTCAAAATGGGAACCCCGTTGATTTTTAATCCACATTGATATATGTAGACAACCAATTTTTTCTAGCATTAAAATCACATATTATATAGTCATCAATTCATATCAACACAGTTATTTATGTTGGACAAACTACCATATATTAAAACTTATTATATTATTTACCTTAAGCTAGAATTATGTTTCACATTCCATTTTGTATTAAAATCCTACCTAGTAAATCAGGTGATCACTTCTAGGAGGTGGAGGTATTTTCTTAAGCATTGAACTTTTTGTGCACATTTTTTAATTCATTGTAGCTTGAGTATTGAAGGAATCTTCATGAATTATTACTAAATTGAGTCTAATGTTGGTTCAACAAGATGTCTTGTTTTGATGTTTATAGTGTGCCATAATTTTTGCATTACTGAAATTCTAGTGACAAGACTCATATGCTAAGAATTATAAGTCAAAGATTCATACAAATTTATCATTTAAAATAATAAAATGGTATTTTTTAAGTGATTAGTTTGGTCAACGAGATCACTAAATACAAACCACTTTAAGATACAAACAAATATATTAGGAGACTCCCCTATTTCATGTGGGGTATCTCTATCACCTAAATATAACATTGGAAGTTATTGCTTCTAATATTAGATTGATTGATTTCCCACAATAATTTGGATGTGAGGTCCTTTATTTTATTGATATTGTTAAAAAAATGTCTTTGGATTAATTAAAAAAGATTTTTCAAAACATCTAGCATTTTAGATAGATAAAAAGAAAAGTTAGTGGGAAGAAAAAAAGCTAGAAATTTTCCTCACTTGTTTTGCATAGAAGACATCTACTAAGCCCTTATATTTCTAGACTTTTAAACCTTTCTCTTGTCTATATTTTCCTTTGTATAGCCATCCATGCAAATACATCAACCTTCAAGAGACAGTTCTTATTCTAGAAAAAGATTGGTTGGCCAATTTTATTTTTCCATTATTGCTTCCTTTATTTTATGCCCTATCTTTACGTTGTATTCCTCTCTCTTAAAAATGCACCATCTAATGATATCATCCTCGGTGGAAGGAAGGCGTGGTGGCCATATCCTAGAGAATTATCTATGGTGATTCCTTTTAAACATTGTGCGCATTAGTAGTATGAAGTAATCACCACTTCCATTGGGGAAAGGTATTACATTCAACTATCTCCTAGTAAACACTAACCTTAATCTGTGGTTTCAATTCTAAGGATTTCTAGGCTTGGATTCTTTGATAACAATTCACGATCTTCCTACGATCTACCTAGAAAGAAGTACTCCTCTTGCCTCTAATCTCCCTCATGATATGCTTTGTGATGACGTCTCTACAATCTGGAATGAAGTTCCACACTGTCAAACCCCATAATGGATAGCAAAAAGGATTCTAGTTGGGTTGTTCTATTTTAGTATATTGACCCACTTTCGGTCTCCTTGAGTATACAAATTCCAAACTAGTATAACCCCAATGCAAGATTCATGGCTACCAATTATCATATACTTGTCCCCTCAGCCTCTTTTGGAGAACAATTTTTTTCCTAGGAGATGAGGGTTTGTTGCTCTGTCATCTTGTTAAAAAAAACTCTCATGATTTGAATAAGGATCTCTTGAACATATTTAGGAAACTCTATACATGACATTGAATAAATAGGATTACATAGAGCAAAAATTTTAGAATCACAATCATACCAATTAAAGTGAGGCATTTACCTTTCTGATTTTCCATCTTACTCTTGTAGCTATTGATTAAAGTTTCCTAGTAGGGTAAAATCACAATCGCTTGTCACACTTTAGGATTGTTAGTACTCTCATTTTTCTGAGAGTACTATGTTAAATTTTGCAGAAACGTCTAGTTTGGCCATGGAAAAGTAGAGTGCAGAGGGTTCACATGGTTTTTTTTTCAGATTGAGGGTCTGCAAAGAAGAAGGAATAATGGATTAGTTCAAGGAAGAGAATTTTCATGCCTCTGTAGCCAAAGAATCATGGCTAGTACTCATGTCGCCTCGTCTTGCCCTATTTTACTTAAAAGAAATGCTCGAAGGATTTATCCCACATTGAATGTGTTGGGGGGAATGCCTCAACCATTTTCTATCCCAGGGTGCAAATATGAAGTGCCCAAAAGCCATGTGCCTTTTGGGAGGTGGCTTGCAAGTGCGCGATTAAGTGGCAAACAGCTGGCGGTCAATGTAGAGAATTTTGTGGGTCCATAGTAAAGTCAAATGGACAGGTGGTGCATTTCTTCGATCCTTCAAAGAAGAGTGATGATAAAAGAGAGAGTGTCTTTAGAATTAGTAGGCCGCTAGGTGTCGAGTTCCCGTGATCTCACGATCTGAATGACTAGGAGTGAGAAACAACTCGGGAACATGAGAATGTGACATGTGGCAAGGGTCGACTGATCAGGTAGATGATGTGGAAGAGGTGGAAATGAATCAGGTGGTGACATGTTGCATAGGCGACAAGGAAGATAGTGGGGCTGAGGTGGACAGGTGGTGTCTTACTGTGATCCCTCGAAGAGTGATGACATAGAGAGAGAATGAGCCTGGGATGGTGAGAGTGTGACACGTGTCATGGAAAAGCGGAGAAGGAAATAAAGTGGCGGGCCCGGGGTGCGAGGTGTTGGGTCTGTGTGATCCTATAATCAGATTAAGAGGGAGAGAGAAAGTCTGCGAGATCATGAAAGGGAAACACATGGCAAGATGGGCGAGAAGATAAATCAAAGAGGGCTTAACATGTGCTCAAATCTGATGGTCTTCATAATCTCGCAAAGAAAGATGCAAGAAAGGTATTGGGTGTGAGATTATGAGATCTCGCCACGTGTCCTGGGTTGGTGGTAAGTTTAGTGGGGTCAATGCAGATGAGGTGGTGAACGAGTAATTTAGAAGGCCAGTCAGGGCTTGCCACGTGGATGTCAAGGGTTGTTGATCGAGCTGGTGGTTACCTTTTCGCTTGGTGCCTGGGTAATTAAAAAAAGGATCGACGGTTGGGTTTTAAAGTTGAAATGGGGTTTAAATCTGGGTCATTGGATGCCGTTCGCGCGTGAAGATGATTGTTAGGAAGGGTTTTATTTGAGTTTTCTTCTTGTGTTCCCAAGGGATTTAATGGTCGTAGCACTACGTTTCAAGCTGCAGAGAGGTATATGGATGAGGCTTGCTATCAAGGTCGACATAAATGTGGTTGTGTTGTGCTGTGAGGGTTAGATCTTTTAGAGGGGATGTAGATAATATATTTTGAGCAGGATCTAATTTTTGAGTCGGTTGGATAGGGAGAAGATAATTTCCAATAGATTAGGGTTTGATGAAGGGACATGTGTCAAAGCTAGAGCAGATTTTAGGTTTTCTCTTCTATTTAACCTTTTCTTTTCTCCTTTGTAGGGGTTTCAAAATTTTGTAAAAAGTAGGTTCCAGTGGTGGTTCTAGTTCTAAAAATCTTCTTTCCTTCTCTATACATATAAGGTGTTCTTAGTCTTTTGGTTACAGATTATAGATCTATTTTGCAATGGTGTTTTATGAGAAATGAATTCAGTAGTTTGATTCAAATAAATTATCATTAAGTTGTCTCTAATTGGATGATTTCAAGTTATATATATTGAGGCATTAAGGATGTTTCAGTTTTATACATGTTAGATCCTCTATAATGGAGTTGTCTATTCATTGGTTCTAAAGGAAGAGATTAATTTCTTTGTTTAGATGACTGTGATTTGGAGTTTTATTTTCAAATGTGTATGAGCTTGAGTATCAAGGATATTCAAGGTTGTCTCTTAGCGTTTTGTTGTTATTGAAGTATCTTTTCCAGGGTCTCTTCTAAGGAGAGAGTTAAAAACTTTGAGTGGATATTTGTATGTTTGAACACACAAGTGGATTCACAAGTAGAACTTAATGACGAGACAAGTGGGTATGTCAATGTAAGGCATTAGACATATTATACCATGTTTTTTTCTTTTGTTCATAAGCTTTCTGTTGTAGTTTCATGTTTGACTCTACTGCCCAATGGAAAAGGCACTGATCTATGTGGGGCTTGGGATATTTTTAGGAACCTATCAGTTAAGTTCAAAGAAAATCTTTTTCCCTTTCATGTTTGTAGGAGAGGAGTTGTTAGGTCTAGTTCTCAAGCATACTTAGTGCAAGTGGGATGTTGCACAAGATTTGGTAGGCTTTGAGGTACCCATTACCTATAGGTTTGAGAACTATCCACAATTATAATATGCAAGGTGTTGTTTGTCAAAAGGATTTATGTATGTGCAAATTAGGTATACCCGCCTGAGTGACGTGGAGCTCAAAGTGTAGAAGGCATAAATACCTTGTCATTGTTGGAGTTTCTTGTCTCTACTCTGTTGATGGTGTTGAGCATTTGTCCTAGGTTTCAAATCCCCAAATCTGAATTTCTTACTCTCAACTAGGAAATGAGGTAGCTAGAAAAATACCCAACATAATTGGTGACTCTACTAGGGAAGGAGTTTAAAAGTGTTATTAACCTGGAAACTCTGGTATCATTAGAAAACTCAATATTTAGTTTGAGTCACCCAACATACTACGTCGGGGAAGAATTGTTAAGAATTTGTTAGCAAAGTTTAAGAGAGTCACTCCTTATTTTGTTGAATCAATCCCAGGTCATGTTGCTGCATAGAGTCATGTATTTACAATGAAATATTCCATCTTATCAAATGAGTCAAGTTTTGTTTTGTCTTTCAATGCAAGTTTGTCCAAATGAGTCCATGATCCAAGAAGATTTCATATTATCTCACATGTTGTGAGTGGCGACTCTGAGATATCTGTTTGCATCAGTGTGCACTTTTGGAGGAAACTAAAAAAATACTAGTGGACTTGCAGTGGAGATGAAGTAGATTTGAGCTCTTATGATTGAGTATTTGGTCAAGGAAGGAATACATATGAATCCATATTGATGGATGGAGGTGTATTGTGTTATTGTTGGTTTTTAAGAAGGTTTGAGTTAGGAAGAGGTCTCAGCTATTCAAACTATCTATCCTCTGCAAAGAGGTGGCGACTCTACCAAAGAATTCAGTGGAGATGTGAAGGTAACTTCAAATCTATCATTTTTGTAGCTGCTACAACATATCCAGGTTTTTTTGTTTTTTCACGGGTAAAGTTTTTTTCCATGAAAGTAGTTTATAAAATGTTTCCTTATTAAGTGAGTTGAGTACTAAGAGAAGGAAAAATCTTGTGGGTACTAGTTTACATACTTCATGGTTAAAATATCAGTTGTAATTTCAGTTGGAAGTATGTATTACTTGTCACGCCCCGCCAGGAAACCCAGGAGGACAAACAAACTAATTACTAAGAGATGTGAATCTTTTTTTTTGAATGAATTATCACAACTAATCTAAGTCCTCTCAGGTTCCCTAATGCCACTATTCAAGAAACATAATCTAATCTATTAATTTATCCATTAAGTCATTGATTGATTAATATAAGTTACCAATTCATTCCTTTACTTTTAACATGTAACTATGTGAGTTATCCTTTACTAAATTGACGTAATTATTTACGCTATTCATTTAAGCATTTAGGTGAGAGATAAACATTTGATAGATAAGCAATGCCCTATTTACTTTATTATTCCATACGCATTTGAGGTACATAGAAGACATAATCCAATATTTAATTCTATAGCTATCTTACTCATTGATTCATCAATTCATAATAGTTTTCTACAACTTTACATCCATAGATATCACAATCATTCATAAATAAATTATTTCATACTAAGTCTAAGATCATTTCTTGGATACCAAAAAATTAATAAAAAATATGTGAATAAATACCCTTAACGATTATCTTTACATGTTCATAACATACAATAATTTCCCTTTCCTTTTACCTAGATCTACCCATTCCCTTATACATTGCTTGATTTAGATTGATATACATCATATCATCAGATATAATTATTCCCTTACAAGAGCTTACAATTACAAGAATGCACATGCATAAGTACATCTTTACATATACAATAATAAGTCTTCAAAACTAAAAATCTGGAAAGGACAGGAGCCAAGAACATCCATCTGACCACGAAAAGTACCTCGATATACTAAAGATTAACCACCCAACCACGTGGATCCAAAAAGATTCCACTCCCTCGTGCTAGGAGATAGAGACCAAGGTCCACGTAAGAAGGTAACAACTAGGATACCCCTAAGGTGATGATAGCCCTTCCCAAAACATCACACAACTGAAAACACAAGAAGATCACAAGGACCAAAAAGGACACAATCACATTGGTAGGAACTCTAAGCTACAAGCTAGGTGAGTGTCATCGCATAGCCCTCACCCCTTGAGTTACCCTGGTAAGCCACTCTGGGCCTCGACCCCCAAGTAGGCACATGTGGAACCGAACATGTCTCATAGGGATGAGACTGTTCGATTGTGCTATCACAATAACACCTTCTCCCACTCCCATATGTAGCCTATAATAGAACTATCGGCATGGGCGAGGCTTATCTTAGTTAATGTGTAGTACCTTTCCCATAATTTATTAATGTTTTCACTTGATTAAACAACTCACCAGTGGGTTACCCTGGTACTAGCCACTTAGGGCCCCGACCCCTCATTGTGAGCCACTCACCTAGTGTCCTTAGGTTCCCTACCCAAACAAGTCTCAAAAGAACATAAGGAATACATCATAATAAAAAAGAAGCCATAACAATGTTACAACAACAAATAATTGGGTTTAGGAAAATACTAGTTGTCACGAATCCTCTGGACAACCGTAAACCACAATTAGGTACTCAGGTGGATAAAACACATCCATATTGCATCCAATGCATCAAGAAGGGATTCTCAACAACATAATTACATAAAGTACTTCATCCCAACACAAATCATAACATATTAACATCACTGAATTGGGTTTAGGAGATCATTGATTGTCCCTAGTCCCTAAACCCTAATCTCGCATACACGAAGGTAGATAACACATAAGAAGACATCAAAATGCACCAACATTAAGTATTATACGAAACCATATAACTAGTGCCTTTTGGTACCAATTCAAACCAAAAAACATCATAACAAGATCATATTGCAGAAAACATGTTGATTCCTAAAATTTGGCTAAGTCTGAAATTTCCTAAAACCTTCAAAGTCTAGAATCTTTATTTGAACTCCTAGAGGTTGAAACCACTCTCAAACATCCTGGAAGGTATTACATAAAATATAACTTAAAGTATAAGGAATTAAGAGTATGTATCTTATACTTAAATGTTACATTTTATGTTTCACTCTAAGGCTGAAATCGGACTAAGATTGTGTTTCGCCCTAAGGCTAAAATCAGACTAAGACTGAGATCGGACGGAGTCCACCAGACTGACCTAGCTCCCATGCATCAAAATGCACCAAGTATAATTTTAATAGGGAAATCAGTGAACCAACAATTCAACCATCAAATTGAATCATCCTTGGGTCAGTATGGAAACCCTAAACCTCCTAAAAACCCTAAAAGTCAGCCTGGAAAGGTCCTGGGAAGATAGGGCCTCAAGTTGTGCAGATGGGGGCTCAAGCTATGCATATGGTCAAGACCTACACACTTGGGCCTTCCTCCTATGCAGAAGGTCACGCATCCTGTGCAGATGGAGCCCATCTTTGTGCAGATGGTAAAAGACTATGCATTCCTAGAGACAACAACTTATAGATTGACCTTTCGAGTAAAAATGGGTAAGATGGAGGCCTCAGAAGCAGAATCGAAGAGATACCTAGTTGAGATCCCTCTATTATCCTTCCAAGGCAACCCTTAAACCCATCCTACCTTCAAGGTAAGTCTATTTTATTTTTTCCAACAGGTACAAGGTAAAGAAGGATACATCCATAACATACTATTCTAACAAGGAAGAAAGTCTACTACAACTCATAGGTATCAAAGGATGAAGGTTCAAGGTAGAAGACATCACATTCTATGGAAACAAATCATAAAGAAGGATAGGTGACATGAACATATACTTTTATTAGCTACCATCAAGATAGTCACCAACCACTCAAATATATAGGAAAACAATACAGCCATTAAAGGTTTCCTCTGATCTAATAAAGCAATGACAAACATAAAATCACACACATCAAGCACGACATTCATATGAAAAGGATTTTCTTCCAGGGTAGAGCCTACCTAAAGTCCTACGGAGAAACCTTTGGAAGAAGCTCCAAGCCTGCTCCAGCCAATTCCAAACTTCCTCAAGCACTTCAACTCACAGAGATTCCTTCTGAATGCCACCACCAACCTTCTCAATAATTTCTGGTTGAGAGTTTCTGTATGCCAATTCTTATTTTTTTCTTTTTTTCTCTACTCTACAATCCTCCTTTCATAAACATGATGTGGGAGTGGTTTCATGGGAAAAATCAACCGATGAAACCATCCACAACCATATATTGGTTATTAGTTGAAACTTTATTAGTTCTTAGATAAATTAATATGCAGATTGTTCCCGTAAGTTCTTTAGTTTGTTTACCAACTTTATTTAATTTTATATTTTAAGGAAGGTTTAGGTAATTACTTTTACCCTAATATCTATATTTACTTTCACTCTTAGATTATGATTAGTTACTATGCCCCTTAAAAGGATTAATAGTAATTACCTTAATTTCCATCCAAAATGATGTTGATTTGTTTATAAATACACATAATTAATTAATTCCTTCACTCCAATAAAAAGACACACACACACACACACACACACACACACAGATATATATATATATATATACTTAACGCACATAAATATAAACATATATTAAACATATATATAAACATATGTATATGTGTGCACCCATATGCCTATGTGTATATATATCCATGTAAATATTATTATAAAACATACATTTATGAATACACTTGACAAAGCTTATTATAATGTATTTAAATTTCATAGGAAAAACATTTTATTACTAACAGATGGTCATTCCATAAAGTACAGAGAGAATCTCCACACAAATCAATATTCACCTAGTCCTAGGGACTATAATTAATATCCACTTTAAAACACCAAGCTAACATAATCGGACACCAATCCACAACCAAAGGACAAATCCAAAAAGACCCAACCCAGGAGCAAGGATTAGGGATAGGCTTAATCTTGCGGGACTTGGTACTGTCTCCGTAACAACAACAACGATGGAGGATTTTGGGGCACGCTCAAACCTGTGAAGCCAGGTGAAGTCGATGCCCAATACCTGCAAGCCTGCATCACAGAGAGAAATACATGTGCATTGATGTACATATAAAAGAAGACATTGCAGACAGATGATTGGGATCGATACATCATGTGGACCTCATCCATGTGAGTAACTATGACTTTGTCCTGAATCATGAAAATACATCATGTATATATACACACACACACACACAAAGAATGTAGCATTATCATAATGGGGGTTATAATATTAAGCATTGGGTTAGTGTATAATCTATACTAATAATAAATCAACATAATCATGAGAAATATCCTAAATCATTAATTGAGATACGAGATTATCAAAAGTAACCTTGATAGAAGAATATATATCCCTCAAGTATATATCATATAACATCCTAACTGTATTCAGACAAGTCTTGAAGGTCCTTAATAACCACATGGAGATAAAACATACACAAATGATACCTTTAGATATTATGTCTGATACTAGAACCCTCAGGTGCTAGCTCATGAAATCATTATAAACAAACTATAGGAATAGATCAAACAAGTATCATGAGCAACTTAAGTTGTAAGAAAATATTGAAAGATCTTACTTCATTTAAAAGAACAGAACTTTCATTAGGGTTAGAAGGGTATTACATTACTTGTTGGATTGTGTAACTACATGGTGAATCCAGAAAGCTTGTGATTGCACAAGTAAAAATGATTTCTCAAAATGATGGTTCACATGTATACACAAGAGTTTTGTTAGAGGTTGAGTCTTAGTCATGTTCAGAGATGGGAGGCAAGCGTAGGAGTTGTTGTCATCAAAGTACTTTTGGTGTACCTCCTCCTCTTAGCCTTACATAGGAGACTTTTATTTTTGACAAGGTTCAAGAAACAATGGACATAGATGTGATGGATCTTGCTGATATGCCCAAATCTGGGAAGTCTTTGCCAGATCTTGAAGAGGTTCTTGGAGATGTAATTATGTTGAGACATAAGCTCTAAGAATAGATCATATTGTCAATACAGAAAAGAATGAAAAGAATGTAGGGAGAATCTGCACTTCCTTGTTATAAGAGGTTTATTGTTGAACTAAAATAGTTTCCTATTTCTCTCAGACCTCAGGAGTTTACTTGGGTTGCTTTTTTTTGGGCATTTGTGTTCCTGATTCAGTTGATTGGTCTACATCACTGAGGGTAGAAGGTATTGAATATTCTAGGAAATAGATAAAATTTATTGAGGATCCTGAATCTTAAGTTGCACACACATTGATTTTGACAGAGAATGCACAACTGATAGCCAAAATTTTGACACATGTGTTTCTGATTTTCCTTGTGATGTATCACTTGGCTATAATAAAAATGAACATGATGTATCAAATGATGAGAACATTGGTTCATTTTTGGATTCAGAGGAAGAAGTGGGTCCTAGCATGATTTTGACTACAGTTTGGGATGATAATTTGGATTGTGTGTTTGTTTCAGACTCACAATTATTCAGTGAATCATTGGAGGATGGTGGTTCAGTTACTCAAAATGTGCAGTTACCTGATGAGCTTATGTGTGAGTGCTCTCCCTCCTACATATTATAAGGTGGTTTGCATGATGCGTCTAGTTTGTAAGTAAGTTCTTTTGAGGACTCTGCTATTGACGTGCAAACTAGTGACATAATAAAATCTGATGATTCTAGCTACATGGCAGATTATGAGTGCCTTTCTCAGTTGGGTTTTGATTGTGTAGATGGTGGCATTGAGTTTGATAATGATGAATATTTCATTTGGTCAGATTTTTGTTTCCCTAATGAATGCAACATGCATATGTCATATGATCCGCATTTTTAATTTTTGCTTGATTTCTATATGAGCTCTATTGGTGAGTGTGTTGATAATATTTTGTATGGTGAGCTAATGGAAAGTGTCAATAGGTCTGATCAGGAAGATTAAAGTGACACCCTTAGTTTGTCTTCAATAATACAAGATGAAAATTTTGTTTATGATAGAGGCAAGCTGAAGCAAAAGTTTGGCGATGACCTTGGGCCATCAGTCTTGGTTTGAGTTTTTCAAACCAGGGGTAGTGTTGGGGGCAGAGGTAACCCTTTTTGGTTCTGCCACCCAACTGGAGGTATTTGGTCTACTCTTGTTTTTGGTGTGCATCCCAGAGTGTTGGATTCTAGTGTTGATCTTGCGATCAACCTTCCTTAGTCAGAGCCACTATTGGTACTCTCATTTTTCTGAGAGTATCATGTTAAATTTTGTAGAAACATCCAGTTTGGCCGTGGAAAACCAGAGTGAAGAGGGTTCACATGGTTTGTTTTTCAGATTGAGGGTTTGCAGAGAATAAGGAATAATGAATTAGTTCAAGGTAGAGGCATTTCATGCCTCTGCATCCAAAGAATCATGGCTAGTATTCATGGCGCCTCATCCCGCCTTGATTTATTTAAAAAAAATGATCGAAGGTATTTATCCCACATTGCATGTGCTGGGGAATACCTCAACCTTTTTATATCTCAGCGTGCAAATATGAAGTGCCCAAAAGCCATGCACCTTTTGGCAGGCAGCTCGCAAGTGCGCGGTTAAGTGGTGGACAACTAGCGGTTAATGTAGAGAATTTTGCAGGTCCGTGGTCAAGTTAGATGGATAGGTGGCATGTTTCTATGATCCTTCAAAGAAGAGAGATGAGAAAAGAGAGAGGGTCTCCAAAACTAGCAGACTGCCAGGTGTTGAGTTCCCGTGATCCAGCGATTTGAATGACCAGGAGCGAGAAACAAACCAGGATCGCAAGAATGTGGCAAGGGTTGGTTGATCAGATAGATGATGTGGCAGGGGTTGGTTGATTAGATAGATGATGTGGCAGAGGTGACAGTGAACCAAATGGTGCCACATGGTATTAGAGAAATTAAAATAAATATTATTTCTATCAAATGCAAAAAATAGCACAAATATATAGGCCTTGAGTGGTGAACTATGTGCTTTAAAGTCATACATACATGTTCAACCATCTAAACCAATTATGCAATAATATCCTAATTACATAATAACAAATCTAAAATGAACAAACAATAAAATAACAAACCAAACGAGAGTAAATGATAGAATACCCAACATTCTCTCTTCATTATATCATTGTTTCAAAGTATTAATAAGAGAATCCTAAAATGTTTCAAACTTTACACATGCAAAAGGCTTGGTGAAGATATCAAAATGTTGTTCCTGTGTGGAGTAGAATTGAAGCTTAATGTTCTTTTTTAAAGATGGTCTCATATGAAGTGAAAATAGACAAGACAATGGATTATGAACAAGCTTGAAAATACTTTGATGTCACAACATAAGATTGTAGGTTGGTTTTGTGGTCCTCCCAATCCTTTTCATATGTAATGTAGCCAAATTGCTTCACAAATTGTTGCACTTGTTGCATGATATTTTGCCCAAGGTGAGGAAAAAATAGTTGTGCCTTGCTTCTTGATTTCTCAATAGATAGGCCCTAATCCTAGGAAGAAAACAAATCTAGATGTGGATTTCCTATCATCAATAGAACTTGCATAGTCTGCATCTATATATCTCATCAAGAAGAATCAATCATTTTAATATTACAAACCATGATTCATTATACCTTGGATATACCTTAGTATGTGTTTGGTAATCAAATCTGGGCCAAAATATGAACGTAATTATAATTTTAATACATAGATAATTGATCTAGGTACATTCTTGGTGTGTTTATTGATGTGTGCATTTGAAAGGTGCGGTTGATGTGTGAGTATGTAAGTGATGTTGTTTGAGTAGCATCTCAATAATTTTGTGTAGTTTGTTTGAAGATCATAGGCTATGTGTTGTCATTGATTAGATTAGGAAGAATATATGTATTCAACCTTGATGGTCCACATTTCTTATCTCTTGTATTTTGATGAGGTTGGCGACTCACATGTTCAGTTGGTACTTTGATCTTGGACTATGGGATTAGTGTCTCCTATAGGTTGTTGCCTACAGATATAAGTGGGGTTTAGTCTTTGTGTCAGGTTTTCCATTATATCTTTAAGGATGGAATTTTGCAATAAATCCAACCAGTTATTCTCATCACAATTATTCTTTTTTGTGTTTCAACGTAAATCTAATGTTCACATATGTGGACATATGCTCTTTGATTAGTTGGTTCATAATTAAGGAAAGACTAGTAAATGCACTTCGTTGTGATTTGGATTTGAGATTGGGTGTGGCACTTAGAGAAGTTATTAATGGAAATTAGTGTTGAGTAAGTTTGAAATTGGCATGTATTGATTCACACCCACCCCTCTTAGTATATCTATCTGCTTAATAACAAATATGATACATAGTATTGTTAATGATTCAATGAAAAGATATCCATATATAAAGAATCAAGGAGAAATCCTTTTTGGCATGAGCAAAACTAACCATCTTAATGATGATAATTAGTTGTTTTTCTAAAAAAAATTCCTCTGGTTACCACTTGTCTCTTCAGTGCTTTCTGTGAGTTTCTTACTTTTAGCAGGGTCTCCTCTCTTTCACTCACATGTCTTGAGCTCGGGGGAATTGAGTTACAATTTAAACCAGGTGGCTCTTGCACATTCAAGAGTTTATGGTCCCTATGTGGGTGACATGTGTCTTTTCTCTTAATTTTTAGACTAAAGGAAAATGTAGCCCACATTTGTATGTCATGTGCAGAAGGAGGTGGTTGTTATAGGTAGTGTTGGCTAGTGCATGTTGATTAAATGATGAGAATAACAAACTGGTGGATGGTCTTAATAGTTGCCACCATGGTGAGCATAGAAAAGGGGGTGATGGAGAATATTTTTAATTAGGAGGTTCTTCCAATTTTTTAGGTTGAGCATCGTAGAAAGTGGGGAGGTTCTCATGTTTTAATATTTTAAATTTTGGCATCCAGAGCTCTTTAAACAAGACTACATAAGTAAGGGAAACAAAAATAATAACATTGAATTAGGTAGTAATTTTTATAACTAATAGAAGTAGTGGCTCCTTAATGAGAATGGTTGTGATAAAATATGCTTGTGGGCCTTTGGAACAAGGTATGGATATCCATGCAAGTATAGTAGAAGGTGGATTTTTTTAAGAAATTCTACTTGGAAATGCTCTTGTAGGCATGTATGAAAAATGTGGAAGCAAAGACAAGGCATGTGAATTGTTTGACAGAATGCCTAAAAGAGATGTCATCTCATGGAAAACCATGATTGCAAGATATGCACATAATGGACTTTGAAAAGATGCCCTAAAATATTTTGATTTAATGAAGTTATCTGGAACATATCCTAATATTTTAAGCTTTTCTTGTGTTCTATATGCATGCAACCATGGACATTATTCAAAGCATAATGGATAGAGGAATTTTGTTAAATGTTTGAGTTGCAAGTTCCCTAGTAGACATGTATGCAAAGTGTGGAAGAATAGAAAAGGTATGTGAACTATTTGAAAGAGTTCCTCAAGTAAATGTGATCTTATGGACTGCAATAATCATTAGATATAAAATAAAATGGGTTTGTTGGAAAGGAATTAGTAACCTTCAAGAAAATACAAGTGGTAGGTGTAAATCCAATTCTATAACCTTTGTGAGAATTCCATGTTTTGTTAGTCATAACAGTTTGATTACAAACATTTATTCATAGTAGGGGATTGATATTTTGAATCAACTTTCTTTGGTTTGGATGAGGGGTTGAATGCCATCAAATCTAGTTTTTGTTTCATTCAATTTCTTCTTGTTTTGAGTAAGATATCAACATTTTATTTTGACTGTCAAAACCCTTGTTTAGGGTATCCCAAGAGTGAGAAAATATAGTTCTTTCTTTGTTCCACGTGTGATAAGTCCCCATGTTTGGCAAGGAGATGGAGGAGGATATATAATACCTACTCCAAGAGTTGCGGGGAACCATGCAAGATGCACGTTCTTGAGCATTGTAGAAGGTGACTGTGAACTATCACAATAGGAGCAGAACAATGACATTTTTTTGTTGAAAGGGGTTTTCACTTCTTTTTTTCTTCTATAGCCTGCAGATGTCATAATTCTGACGGTCTACTAAAGCGTCGTTGGAATTCCAACTTTGTCAAGGAGAATTACAAAAAAAACCCAATTTCACAAAAAGTGTATCCTCCATCGGAAGTTGCCGTCAGAAAATAACAAAAAATGTATTAGTTCTTGATGCTTTGGATGCCTAAAAGACAGGAAGAGAGAGACAATGTTCGTTTGTATCTCTCTCTTCCTGTCTTTGGGCATCCAATTCTCAAAGTCATACTCGAAGAATTTTCATGTATATATCTCTCTATCTTCCTATCATTGGGGCATTTGATGCTTCAAGTGATTGGAGGATACAACAATTCAATGACATACATATACAATATACAAACATTAATAGCTGCATAGATAAAGTAGGTACATTAATTATTTCATGGTACATTGTTAAAGAGATTAGTGCTAAGACTTCCTTCAAAACCTTTTTTGAATATTAGTGCTAAGACTTGGTGGGTACATATATTCTTTTTTGAATATTTTTCCACTGTCAATTGGTATTTAATATTTATCTTTGGCATTTTGCATTGACCAATTATCAAGTATCATACTATGAAATGATTTAGTTTTATAAATATGTATATTGGCCGGTTCTGGTTCCTGCATACAAAATTCATTTATCCAATGTTAGCTTACATCTTATATGAAGATCAATCATAATAAAATTCACCCATTAGGCCTACTTCCTGCGATGAATTCTCATTTATCTGATACCCTTAAAAACATACCTCTGTCCACTCCTCCAATCTCCTTATATGTTTCCTTCTCATACATAGTCATTTGTCCTGTCCATACTCATGGTTACAACCCAATATCACCAAACAAATTATAAGAATATAAACTTAATTTACTCAATAATTTAGGTACTTTAGTCAAATTACCTAGCTTCAAATATAGCCAAACCGCTCACAGACGCCTTCTTCTGGCAATGTTGTTGAAGACAAAATACTGAAGTTGTCAATTGATCTGATGATGACAAGTATGACTTGAAGCTTTGGATGCCCGAAAGACAGGAAGAGAGAGACAATGTTTGTTTGTATCTCTCTCTTCCCGTCTTTGGGCATCCAATGCCTCAAAGTCATACTTGAAGGATGTTCATCTATATATCTCTCTTTCTTCCTATCATTGGGGCATTTGATGCTTCAAGTGATTGGAGGATACAACAATTCAATGAAAAATATATACAATATACAAACATTAATAACTACATAGATAAAGTAGGTACATTAATTATTTCATGGTGTGTTGTTAAAGAGATATGTGCTAAGTCTTCTTTCAAAAACTTTTTTGAATATTAGTGCTAAGACTTTGTGGGTACATATATGCTTTTTTGAATATTTTTCCACTATCAATTGGCATTTAATATTTATCTTTGGCATTTGGCATTGAACAATTATCAAGTATCATACTATGAAAAGATTTAGTTTTAGAAATTTGTATATTTGTCTTATTTTTTTTGTAGATATAATTCATATATACAGACACATGCGTACCCATACATATATATAGACACACTCATACCCATACATACCCAACCCCTAAAAAAGAAGATTTTGTTCAATGTTTGATACAAGCTAAGATAATTCACTCTTGCTTTTCTAATAATGTATCAAGTGCTTGTATATTGAGCTCATGATATGTGTTATATATTAAAACCTACTTGATCAGATGCTAAGGTTAATGATTTTTCCAAGCATAATAGAGATGTTCGGTTTTTGGTTTCTGTAATATAATTAAGTAGTTACCTCTAGCAGGGTTAGGATCTAGTGTGAATCCTTGCGCCCTGCAACTGTGTGGTTTCTAAACTTTTAGAATTTGTAAAAATGTAGTGAATTCCTCCTGCCATGACCTAACACTTTTCAAATGTGATTTTTAAAGTTGAATATTTTTGGCCCTCTAGTAGCCAATAGATAAGGGTGCTTGGAATTTAAAGTCTAACTTGTGAACCATAATAGCTCAAAAAGTTTTGTATATTATTTGATTTAGTTTAAGTGTTTCCTAGATTGGTGTACTTGGTGATGCCTAGATTGTGGTGTATTTGGTGGTGTTTTTGTTGAGTTCACAATGAAGTGATGATATGTGTCTTCCTTCCTGTGATCATATAATTTGGAATTCAACAAGATCTAACACAGTAATGCTACAACTATGTTTCCTAGAAGACATGTTACATATTATTTTTAACTTATAGGAATAAGGACATCAATGTAGTTTTGCGTAGTTAGTCATGTATAATAGAAGAAGCAAGTATGTTAAGATTTTTTGTGTAATACTTTATTCCCATGTACAAAAATGTAGTAGGTTCCTAAGTAGGAACAGAAAACTACGATTTGGGCATTGCTTTGAAGCAGTGAAGAAGCAAAAAGAGCAATTTCTCCTCCTTGATTTCCAAAAACAAGTCATTGTCTCTGTCTCTTCTTGGAGATGTGTTAATAATGTATCAAATATAAAATTTTGCACAACCTCTGATTTCTACAATTCTTGGATAGTTAGTAGCTCGAAATCACCACATATTGGGATTTGGAGTAAACCATAAAAATCATATTAATGTTTTTTGTAACAACCTCATGTTCATATAATCTTGCCATTTTTTTTACTAACATCCATAAAAATATACCCCTCTTTGTTACATGGGCCTATAAAACTATACTTGCTGCTAAATTGACGTAACAAGACAAACATGCACTGTCGGTGCATGATCATTCAAGGAGACTCTTTGGAATTAAATTACAATGTATATCAGGACAAATATTAAGGCATAAGTTAAGATATGATCTTGAAATCACCAGATACTTGGATTTAGAGGGAACTATCTAGTTCAGACTAATGTTTTCAAAAGACTCATAATACTCTGTCTCCCCTTTTTTGTGTTCCAAATACCTAAGTTTGACCATTTTAGTTGTGCATTGTGGTTAGAGATGAAGGGAAACATTACAAGGGATTTCCTCAAAGAAGTTATGAAAATTGGACCTACAAGTTATGTAAGTATCATTGGAGTAGTAAATTTTATATGGTGTATAATGATTGTATTTTGTTCTTAAAAAAGTTCCTGTTGTGGTTTTCTAAACGTCTTAGAATTTCATCCCCCAAAAAGTTGACTATAAAATTTATCTTTGTCAAGTTGCAGCTATTAGATAGGCTATCTGTGATATTATCTAATCACAATTTCAAGGTATATTGTGTCTTCTGTAGATTCTGTACTTTTACAATTTTCTTAAATGTTGATGAATGACTTTGGGCCTAATCTGAAACTACATAAAGGTATACTATTCATCCATAAAAAATGAAAAGAAATATATTGTAATCCTTTATACAAGATAAAGACTCTTTAGTAGAATGTAAAATGTATTACCTAAAGTAAAATATAATTTTTTTTGTACCAACCTGCACTACATCATACCTTCATAAAGTTTGTTATATGCTCTAGTGTTTTTGTTTTATGTTTTAAGCTGAAATTCCAAAACCTAATTATTTCAAGATAATAGTGAAATATCTACAAAGTAACATTTAAAAATTTCTTATGTGCACACAAGTATCAAGATCGAATCAAGGCTTTAAACTTGTGTGACTACAAACTTGTGATATTATATTACACAAGCTTGACTCACTAACAAAGGGTGTTTACCCAGCTTGTTTGCAAACATCTCTTCTTTCTTTAATTCATCAACACCTCTCCTTGACAAGGTGTCCTATACTTTCACAAGATCTTGACTCATAACTGGGTCCTATATCCTTCATGAATGAACTAACATTTGTTATAGACTCCCTTCCTTCAAAGTGTCCCCAAATGGTCAAGTCTGACCACACAACTTATTTAAGGTTTCCACTCCATCTTTCTAAGACCTATTAATGGTCAAATTTGTCTCTTGTTCCACTCTGATCACAAAATCCTTCTTTGATCTAAATCCACGTTCACTGATTCAACCCACACTTGAATGATTTCATTAATCTTATTGGACTGATTCGGCCTGTCCCATGCCCAAAATCACTTGTCTTCTATTTGTCTCTCTATGACAGAAACTCCCCTATCTCATCCTAGTCCCAACTTATGTCCTCTTAATACATCCTAAATTCCACTGAATATTTACCCTTTACCCATCAACACCTTTGGTTTTAATTATGTCCACTCTTCCTTGAACAAAGTATGACCTCCAATTCTTGATGCAATTCCTTTTCCCTAGAAACTCTAGCCCTTACACAACTTCCAAGGATCTTCTCAATTAATTATTAAGTTAGAAATCAATAATTTTTTGAAGTTGACAACTTAGTTGTCAACTCAACAACAAACTATTAGTAATCTTATTAGGACAATTAGTTTTAGTTAGTTCAAGTGCAGTTAGGAAGGTGGTTTTTAGTTTGGGAGTCCATAAGAGTTTATAAAACATTTTAAAATCCCAATGATAAGTAGAGAAATCGATGTAACAAAGTTTGGGAGCAATAAAAGTTGAATCTCCTGCAAAACTTCTATTCTATCTGTGGGAACAATCATTATTTTAGTGGCTTTTAATGGTTGAAATGTTATTATCTTCATGGAAACGTGAAGTATCCTGGTTGTACCTTGAATCTCATACATTTTCATATTGGTGGTATACTATTTCATTAAGTTTTAAAGCAGAGATCATAGTTCTCTTTTTTACTGTTCCAAACCCTGATTAGGGTATACAATGTTGATTAAAATGTAGTTACTTTAATATTTTATGTTCAATAAAAATTCACATTTGGTAGGGATGAGGGAGGATGTGTATATGAAAGGTCCCTTATTTTGTAGGAGTCCATGCAAGACTTTGCACGTGCATTAAAGAAGAGAAGTTGACTGTGATCAGTCATAGTAAGGGTTTGACAACAACAGTGAAAGAAAAAGGCTTTGTTCACCGAGTTTGGTTAATGAAGATTGTCACAGAGACCAATAAGAGTGAAAAGGGAAGGGTCTATAGCATACATAAGATATTGAGAAAGATGGAGAGTCCAAGGACAAGGCTAGGGATATAATTTTGTAGATGTAAGATATGCCTGTCATTTTAAGATAGTAGAAGGGTATTTGGTTTTGTTTTGATCTAATAACAATAATGAAGAGTGTGTGTGGACAAATCCCAGGGGGTCTAGAGGTGGCTAGGAGTGGTTAGGTTTGTGAGTAAGGCATTGTGTCATGGTTACGAGTGATTAAACAAAGAATCAAGCACTAGGATAGTAGACAATAATAAGGAAGTGTGAATTAAAAATGAATCTAGTTGGTCAATTAAGTGACCCTAGTTTGTATTGAGAAGGGATGCATGATGTTTTCAAAGGTCTTGGGGATAGTGGATTAATTCCTTAGATAATGGAAGAGTGATCAAACCTTGAAATGAAATCAAGAATGATGAATGGTAACCAGTGAGTGCTTGAAGGAAATTAGTGAATTACTTGCGATCATAGATTGATGGATGTTGGTATGTGGAGTCCAGCGGTTGGAGAGGATAGTTGGAAGAGGCTACGATCATTAATATGTCTTGAGAAATCTATTAAGTAAATAGGATACTTGGGCCAAGAGATGTGACTGTGACACCATTCAGAATAGTGACAGAAATTAGGGGCTTTGTTCATACAAGATGAATTGGTATTTGTTATCTAAGGTTGAGATAGGGACATTGAGGAGTCTAGAGGAAGGCCAAATAGTTAGAGAAGGCTATGGATTAAAAGAAAGAGTGAGTTGATCAATAGTTGTAGAGGTATCTTCTAACTGTCATGGATTAGACAGTAGTAATACAAGTTTAGATTTTGTGTGCAAGAGTTAGAGTGGTCAGAGCATTATGGATTGAATTGTATGGGAAAAGCCTAGGGTCAGGAAGTAATATGAACTCAAGGGTTTGTAGATTGAATGAGTAAGAGAAGTCCTAATTGAAATTGTTTGGGGTTAGAAATGAACAATGAATATAAGGACAGAGATGTGAATGTGGAGTCAGAGTTGGGGGACATGTATAATTTGTTGAAAAAGGGCAAATGTGTAAGGGATTCAAGAATGTTTTGAAGCCAGTCAAGGGAAGAGTTGAGTGGAAAGTTGTAAAGGATCATTTTCCCGCCAACATCAACAAGCCTATGTAAGATCGAGAGCACAATCCAATGTGTTCTCAAGACAATGGGTTTGTCCATATATCCATTTTAACTGATCACACTGACCATATTCTCATTTTACCGCAAGCTCGTGTAAGATCAAGAGCACAACCCATTCTCGTCCCAAAGATGAAACCCGCAAAATTTTACCTTCCATAACCCGGAAAGCTAAGCTATGATTTTCACTTTTCAATCTCTATCTATCCGCCAATGTTGAATGTGGAGGGTTTATTGTGTTTTCACGGTATTTGAAGGCTTTTGTGTTGGAGCAGTCCTTGATATCACTGGAAGGACCATCACGGCCTGTTCTGTACTAGAGAGGAACACTCAGAATAGATTAAGAGTTCCATCTTAAGAAAATCTTCACATCTCAAGATGTAAGTACTTTGAATTCCTTAGTCATTATATATTAGTTTCTTAGTTTTGAGTGAATAAATACTAGAGCAAGTTGGCATTATTGAGTTAAGGATGCAATTTAGGGTTCACAATGTTTAGAATATGGCTTGCAAACTTTGTTTAAATATTGTTATTTGGTTTCCTAGGTAAAGGTATTCCCAAAACCCCTAGTCAACTTAGTAGAAACTGAGTTGGGAAAATTTGGGGTTAGCACATACGTTAGATTTAAAAGCATTACATTTTGAACAATCTCAGTATACCCTAACTAAGGGTTTTACCAGTTAATAAGGAAATAGATGCATTTCTGATCAAACTAATAAAAATGCTTGCCACAAAAACTCAGAATGTTGTAAATGAACAATGTCCTAGCATATCAAATCGATGGGTCTTCAAATGGACAACTTTTAGACTATGAATAAACGTTGTGAATAGACTGTTACAACTAACAAAATATAGAAATATGCAGAGAATTCAAATTTTCATTGATCATGGATTGATAACATTGAACTCTTCTCTTATTCTCGGGCCTTTACAGGCTTTTATAAACCTGTTGCAACATCATAAACTGACAACCAACCTAAAACTACCTTTGCAACTGACTATAATCAGCTTTAACTGACTGTTACAGTTTGACCCATTACTTAACAATTGAACAATGCATGAAATGTTGTCTAGTTGACAACTTAAGTTGTCAACTCGACAACTATGTATCAAATGCCCTTGTTACATGGTCTAAATGACCTTACTAACACTTGTATCCTTAAAACCCCTAAACCCATTAATTAACTATGAGACCTCATTAATCCATGTATTAGCCCTTATGGGTTACCTTGACTCAACGTGCATTTTAATGCCTTTCAATGCCCAATTATATCCATATGTTATTACATGAATATTTTATGACCATCACCCCATGAAACCTACATAGTGACCCAACTAGGTCCTAGTTGATAAAGAGCATCCTCCAAGATACTAAGGATCTTACAAACTCTCTCTTAATGTCCTATTTAGTTCAAGGAAAAGCTCCAAACCTTGAGTGAGATACAACATCTCACATCATGGCCATTATCTTGACAAATTATTCCAACTAGAATCAATATGTAATTTTCCTCTTTACCTTAGTAACTCACCCAATGACCCCTCAAGGTCTGACTTACCTCCTGTAGTATTCTTGGTTCGTTTCTTAGAGGTGAACCTGCAAAAGAGATGTTAGCAAACACATTTGGAAATAAATACATACATAAAGTAACTAGCTATCTACCCCATTACTAACCCCTCCAAAAGAAACTCTACCAGGTCGGGCTCATAACCTTAATGAGGACCCTTTTGTTCCTTTGATTAAATCTTGCCGTCGTCCTCTGGAGCGCATCCTTAGGAGCTTCCTGAGTGAAGTCTGCCAGGTCGGGCTCATGACCTTAATAAGGATCTTCTATAATCCTTTGGCCCGATCTTGCCGTCGTCCACTGGAGCGCAACACTCAGGGCACTAGGCTAACGATTATTTGGTTTATTCCTCTTCTTGGTAGGGGTTGTCCCTATCCAAGGCACATTTTGCATATGCATTAGTCATTAGTGTACACTCGCACAACGGGGTCCTGATCCCCCTTTAATTTCAATGTTTGATGAAATTTCTAATTCCCATCTTTTTTTAAAATTCAACATAAGATTATCATCAATTAATGCATTAACTCATCCTTGATGCCACTATTCTTTGCACTGATTATATTTGTAAATCTGAAATATATATATATATATCACCCAGAAATATATATTCAAATATTAACTTTTATCATTTAAATATTCTTACTAAATTTCTTAATAATCCATTAATGAAATTTCTAAAGTTAATATATATATATATATATATATATATATATATAAAAACTTTTATCATTTAAATATTCTTACTAAATTTCTTAATAATCCATTAATGAAATTTCTGAAATTAACATACATACATACATACATACATATATATATATATTATTACACTTACCAATGCTGATTCCAATATTTCTTTTCTTCCTTTCCGTATCTCCTTTTTATCCCTATCTGTCCCCCTTTCTTTTTTTTTCAGCGAATGGGTTTATTATATAAGTGTGGGGAGGGGGAGTCACGTCCCCTCCCAAAGACTGAGCGCAGCCCCTTTTTGGAGGGCTGCGACTCTAGTCGCAGTCTTAATGGCTGCAACTATAGTCGCAGCCTTCCTTAGGGGGCATTTATTTATTTTTATTATTTTTTTAATATGTTTTTTTTTCTTTTAATATTTTAGTATATATTAATTCCTTATTAATATATTTACTCAGCAATTATATATGTATTAATATATTTTAATATATATTATTTTAGTTATATATATATATATATTAATATATATTTTAATTTATATTATATATATATTAATTATATAATTATTTTAGTTGAATATATATATTAACATATTTTAATTTGTATTTTATATTAATTATATTAATATATTCAATATACAATATATTTTATTTGACACATATATGAAATTTACATTGTAAAGAATAACAATATTTAATTCATTTAATGAAATATATATTGTAGAATATTTGCAT
>MU226902.1:1379-12314 GCA_018584345.1 Thuja plicata
CATCACTAGTCACAAGTGCAACTATGAAGATATGAATGCGATTTATATCGGAAACATCACACAACCATCACTAGTCACAAGTGCAACTATGAAGATATGAATGTGATGTATATCAGATTTGAAATGTTAAAAGATTCTAACATAAGCATCAAAGACATAAAGGTCAAGATGACTGTGATGTTAGCTTACCCAATTTAACATAGCAAAACCATGCTTGCATCAAGGCATAGAGGCCAGGATGACCACAAGAACGGTTGTGCAAAACAGTGAAGCATAAAGCAGGAAGCAAATAAAAACATGTCCCATGCCCCAAGTCCTCTAGCTATGCATCACGGAGAGACTTATTAGAAAAGGACACTCAACAAAAATCAATAACAGTCAGCACATAAAGAAAAGATCATGACATAGCTCAAGCATTAAGTGTTATATTTAAAAATTTAAGTGTGTTAACTGATACTGAGTTCCGAGCATAAGGATCAAATGCTCACAAGCAGGTAAGACCACATGACAAAATGGGGTAAGACCAAACCGATAAGTGTTGAAAAACACTCGATGTCAGGGGTTGTATTAAAAAATACAGTTGGGGTGGTGTTGAAAAACACCGTTTGTGAGGCGTCCTAAAGATTAACACATCCAAGAGACCAAAACTAACATAGTTATGCGCCCTAGACAAAGACAAAGACCAATTCCAAACCAAGGCAACAAGGACAAGGCATGATGGAGAAAGGCTAAGTGTTGAGGTTACGCGCTAAGAAACAGGGGTGCAAAGGCCTCAAATAGCGCCCGTTTCCAGGTTTTCACCACTTGGATTTTATTACAATTTTTTTATTTTTTTTATTTTTTTTTCAGGACTTTTTATAAATTTTTTAAATTTTTTCTATCAAGGCGCCTATTTCCAGGTTTTCACCAAGGTAATTTCTCTATTTTTTTGAATTTTTTGAATCTTATTTATTTTTATTTTATTTTTGGAATATATAATTTTTTTTGAAGATACATCAAAGCGCCTATTGCTAGGTTTTCACTAAGATGATCATTTTTTCAGGACATTTTCTGATTTTTAGAATTTTTGACAATATATCAATTTTTTAGATTTTTTTCAGGATCAATAATTATGTACAAAGGATGCCCCCAGACAGTAGTGGCATCAAACTCCCAAGCAAGAGCACATCGTGCAGTCCCAATGTTTAGCAAGGAGGACACGAGGGATTAGCAAGCTGGTGGAAGAGATGGAAGACATGAAAATGAAGGAGAATGAAGGGAAGAAATCCTCAAAGGCAAACTCCTCAAGAGTACCCAAGCTAGGGAAAAGAAAAGAAACATCATGTAAAGCACATTTGGACAAGCAATGAAAGGCCATCATAGGATAAGTCACAAAAGTGTAATGCAAGAGCAGGAAAGGATGCAGTCCAAAGGAGTAGACATGTCAAGGGGTTTCATAGCACCATGGTTTACTCTTTCTTTTTTTATTTTATTAGATCAAGACCAAAGAGAAAAAGGATAGCGATAGGAGAAAATGAACGGAGGAAGATAGATATGAAGGCTAAATATGAAAGGAATGAAAGCAAGATCATCGTAAGATAGCTCACAAGATAGCCCAAATGTTCGTGTATAGATCAACATTGTCAAGATCAAAGAGAGAATACGAAATGGATGAAAGATGTACAAGAACTACGCATGACGCCTGATTGCCAGGTTTTCATCATGGTACTTATCCAAGGTGCCACAAGGGAGTGGTTTTCACCATAGGACGAAATTATTTCTCTTTATTTTATTTCTTTTTTTTTTTCTTTTTAATATTTATTTTTTTGAATTTTTTTGAATTTTTTAGAATAAGGAAAGATTTTTAGATAATGCTCCTTGAAAGGATAAACCATGATATGCCAAGGATCCAAAATGATATGCTCAAAGATATTGATAGGGAAAGGAAGATGAAAGAGAAAAATAGAGGATAAAATTTTATGCAAAGCGAGTAAGGTTGGAAGATAGGAGGAATATGCAAACGAGGAAAAAGAGTAGAAGGTAGATGGATACTGAATGGAAGAATTGTGAAAGGGTAGATGGAGAGGAAGGAAAGATCAACATCAACACACACCTTGAAGGGTGGCAAAAGGATGGAGGAAATGTGAATGAAGGAATACGTGAAGGAATATGGTGAATGGATAACAGAGGTTGCGGTTTAGGCACATGGAATGAAAGAATGTTTTTGGAAGAAGATGAAGTGGAAGCCTTTGGATGCTTGAATGTCAACCTCACTTGTTTCTCAACATGATACTCTTTCAAGAGAGACTTTGGAATCCATATAGTTGTAGGATTTTCATTTCTTCTTGATGATTTAGAGAGAATATCTTCAATGATGGATTTTGGAACCCATACTTGTCTTGTAGTTTTCATCTTAGATATCTCTTTTGACTTTATGCCCCCATGTCGATTAGAGGAGACATGGTGATCTTATTTTTTAGATGGATTCTTGTATTGCTTCATTTTCTTGTATTGAAAATTCAAGTTTCTTCCAAAATACTTGGGACTTGTGGAGGAAGAAGAAGAATATGATTGGTTTATATGGGTGGATGGATGAAAATGATTCAAGGGTATGCATCTATGTTGATCTTGAGGAAAGATAGGAGATGGAGGGACGTAAGGACCCAAGATGGATAGCGAATTAGGAGAGTTAGGAGGGGAAAGTGAAGGGACATAAGGACCCAAGATGGAAGGAAGACGTGAAGCCCTTAGTATTGGTGGAGGAGGTCCAAGGATGGACGTGGAAGACGCAAAATGATAATCAATAAGTTCATTAGCATGTATATGACAACCAAGGACATCAGCATCTTTAGACTGAGCATTAGGATTTTCAATAGGATTGTGAACATCTTGAATAGGAGCACCTTCTTTGATAGGATTTTTTGAAGCTTGGAAAGACTTAGGAAGAGTAGAAAGTGGAAGAAAACATGGAGTGGTAGAAAAAGAAGATGGAAGACTTTGATCTTGACAAGGATCTTTGGATAGCATAATCGCATAATTTTTCTCTTGATTTTCAATAAGCTCAACATTGGAAGTAACAACACCATTTTTAATAACCTTAATGGAAGTATCATCTTTGGAAAGTGAAAGTGTGGTAAGGTTATTTTGATTGTCAATAAACTCAACGGTGTAAGTAGTAACTTGATCTTGCTTAGGAGAAGACTTAAGACATGGTGGAATGAATGAGAAAGGGCGTAAGGGATCAAAAGAACCATGAGATGAATAATAGCCATCATGAAAAGGATTGGATGATGTGGAAATTTCTTGATCTTGATGTTTCTTTATGTTCTTTTCTTTATTATTTTTAGAGTCCTCTTGACATGGAGCCACTTTTAAGGACAAGGAAGCATGTTGGAATTGTATGGGATACTTGGGAGGAGATGGGGAAGGATTAGCTGAAGTAGGCATTATAGCATATGAAGGCTTAGGCTCTTTAGGTTTAACATTATTGAAAGTATTTTCAGCCAAGTGAAGGTTATCTTGAGTTTCTTTAAGAGGTAGCCCTATAGGATAACTATAGGGAATTTCATGAAAAACATTAGGACTTTTTTTGGATGAGGGATTTGTGGAAGATTTGGCAACTTTAGGAGATGTGTGAGTATTGGAGGAAGTAGAGGATGGAAGGGAATCATCACAAAATAATGGTTCATCATTAACATGATCTTTCTTGAGAGTGAAATCTTCATTTTCAGCTTGAGAATTGAGCTTAGAGGAGCGATGTTCGTAGTATTGATGTTTATAATCAGTGCGGTAAAATTTCTCTTTCTCAATAGAGGCATCAAAGAGGTATTGTTCACGAAACTCATCAAAGTCTCTTTCAAAATCAGAATCATATGGATCACCATCATGATCTATCCAATGGGAACCCCCTTTAGTAAGAATAAGCGTACCATGAGGATGATGCTCAGGAATATAGGTAGCATTACATTGTCCATCATCATAGTCATAGTCATCATAGTCATCATAATCATCAAAAATGGGCGTGTCATTCTTCATGGAAGAAGTATCACAAGGATCATCACATTGCTCATTATAGTATGTATTTCTTTCCATATCCAACAATGCTTTTCTCTCCACCTCTAGGAGTCTAATTTGTTCTCCCTTATGAGCGTGTTCATCTTGGAATGCTTTCTTTTCACATTCAATTCTCTTAAGTATTTTTCTCATGGAAGATATCTTGAAAAGGGAGTCATGACTCTTGGAAGAAGTAGAAGAAGAAGACTTGGATGATGAAGAATTATGAGAAGACTTAGAAGATGAAGAATTGGTAGGAAGAGGTTGTGACAAAATCATGTGAAGAACCCTAGCAAAGGCATCTGATTTATCCATTCTTTTTTTTATTGTTGCCATAAGTTCCTCACTCATGGGATATCTAGAGAAATAACATTCTTCAAATAGATCAATGAAATCAAGCTCACCCTTATTCAAGGAAGGTTCCATAAAAAAAAATTTGAGACTCATGATTCCGGAAGAGAAGAATCAAGCGGACATGAAATAGAAGAAGATAAACTAGATAATAAGAGGAAAAGAATCAAGAAGACATGAAGATCTTAGGAAGAATAGGAAGAAGCATTAAAGAATGGAAATGGAAGACTAGGAGGACATGGGAGATGTGGAAGAAAGAAGACCAAGAGTCATTTTGTGCAACTTGATACCATTTGAGTTCATTTGGATGTTGAGAAACATGTCATAGCACTCTTTGGAGAGATCTATTGAAGTTTTTATCTCTCGGGAACTCAGATTTGTTCATTTTAATTGACCAACTAGATGCATTAACAGATTTTATCATGAATCAAGCACATAAGACAACAATCAGGGAGTTCAAGCAATCAATGTCTTCAAAAAATGAGCAAGGGAAAAAGCAACCTTGCACATGAACATAGATAGTGTCATAGTAATTCTACTCCATAAGAATGCTACTTGTGTATGTTTGAGCAAATGTTTTCCAATCACGCACATAGTCCTAGAAAAGAAAAAGTTGGTTGCACTATGGTTCTTAGTAATGGATTGACTCTGCAACTTTTGTAATCTCAAGTGGGTGAAATCCAATCCCAGTGCACCGAGGTTTTGACACAGTCTAAGAATTTAATCAATCAGGAGCTGCTGAGGAGATCTGACAACCCACATGAAACTACACCCATGGAGATTTCTTCCACAAGGACATTTATATAGCGGCTGCCACTACCATGGTGAAAATGGCTATTACCGCTTGAGGTTCCATCCATGTGGTTGACCCAATAAAGGGAATTTCCACTACGGTTAACCCTCTCTAACAAGGAAGACTCACAATATGGACCACATGGGGACTTAGTTTGGATTCAAGGTTTCCAAGTTTCTGATTCTCCCAAAAGGGAAAAGCGCATAATCCTCTAGCCTCTTCACCTCACCAAAACATAGAAAACATGATTCGTTGACCCACTAATTTGAAATCACCTCATTCAAGGGTCAGACAACAACAAATGACACCAACCTCCCCAAAGAGAGAAAGTATCGCCAAAAGTTGAAGCCCAAACCAAGTTGACCAATGAGATGAAAACAAAATCCTTCCCTACCTACAAGGGGATCTATCGTCAAGAAGAGCTTCGCATGTAAAACAAGCGAATGAAGCCCACTCTCTCAAGATCGCCACAAATAGTGTTCATAGGGCCTAATTACTATGTGAAACATATATGCAAGAAAATAAATCTAGGTCCATTTTAGAGCACCAATTTGGAAATGTGATCTATGAAAGTAAGAAAACACTCAAGCTAAACACATGAGATGTTCATTTTAATTCCCAAAATCCAAATGTTATAGAGATCAAAAAAATACCTCAAATATAATGCAACGCGAATCATTTTTTTGTTTATCCAAGCAAGTCCAAGCAATCCTCACGAACTCTCCAACAAGCAAGACAAACAAACAAGCAAACAAGATATACAATGTATATTCAACTTATGCAAACCCTAGGGTTAGATCTAAAAATCAAATGTTAGGAGCAATAATAACCAGAAAATAACCTAAATGAAAACTCACATCATGCATTGAACCATGTGAAAAATAAGTGCAAGCTAATCATTAAATACCCTTTTTTTTAATTTTGATTTTTGACCTAGTCAACAAGATCTGATTTGTTTGCTATGAATTCGGATCCCAAACCCTAAATACATAAAAGAGACCCCTATTAAAAAATAGAGAGATATTAAAAAATGTCAGAATTTTAAAAATATCTTTTCATTTGTGCCCTAGGGAGCCATTTTCCCAAAATAGATCAATTTTCATAAATTTACCAAATGAGCTATAATATTGCATCCAAATTTAAAAATTAAAGAATGGAACCCCTGTATAATTTAAAGACCTTTCCGAAAATGTAAAATTTTCTAAAAAATTCATTGATTTGGGCCAAAAATTAAGGTTTTATGAAAAATAAAGAAAAAATTATTAAAAATTCAAAATACCTTAGAAAATTCTAAATTTTTTATTGGAGCTTTCTTGATATGTCACCAACTTGAAAAAATAATTTCAGACCAAAAATCCAAGCCGTTTGGGAGATATGATCAAATCTTTGAAAATCTAGGGTTTTCATCTCCAAGCAAATCTGGACAAGGGTTAGGCTTGAAAAAATTCAATAAAATAACCATGTAAAGATTAGAAAATCTGAGATCTGAATAAAATGGAGAAAAATTAGGAGCATCATGCCCCACGGTGGGCACCAAAAATGTGTGCATAAATGTTGACACACTTCTATGAATCATTCCATTCAAGGTTGCTCAAGAATGAGGCCTCAAATATCGATCCATAGCTCTCTAGTCATGGATGTGTAAAAATGTAAAATGAAGGCCCTCAGATAGACCTAGTCGTGTCTATTGCAAATACACCATGAAATGAGAGATTCGAATGCATAAAAATGAGATCTAATCTATATGATTGCAATGCATAAAAGGAAATTAATCTAAATGATAACAATGCATATTAATCTATGAAAGGAAATGCAAATGCAAGATTAATCTATGAAAATAAACATGATTCTAATCTATATGAATAGCCACGAGTGCAAGAAGGAATGAGACAAGAAGAGAGAAGTTGCAATATCCATGTTCAAATGCTCAAATGCTCCTCCAAAATTGCTCTCCAAACCTGCAACATAACAATACTAAAAACTGTAATATGAAAATGAGGAGAGGTCTCCTTTTAAAGGAAAGTGAACGATTGAGATTAAGAGGAAAAAATCAAAGGCTATGATTAAGAGGCAAAAACCCACCACTTAGGAGGATGTGATGAAAAAGACATTTTTATTTAATTTTCATTTAATTTATTGCCTTTTCAACAATTAAAGTGTTTTAAGAGGGGATTTTTATTTATTTAATTAAAAGAGAGGTTTTCTTTATAATTAAATAAATTAGAAGAACTTTATTTAATTAAATGGGGGAAATTGAATTGAATTAAATAAGATGAATTTAATTAAAAGGGAGATTAAATGTTTTAATTAAATAAGAGGAATTTCATTCAATTAAAAAGAAAATTAATTCTTTTAATTAAATAAAAATGATCAAACCTTAGGAAATATTGAAATAATTGAATAATTGAATTAATTACAATTTGATCAAGGAAATTGATTTGAATTGAAAATGTTCCAAAGCATTGATTAAAAAATTTGATAAATTGATAAAATGATAAATGGGGCCCAAAGTCTAGGCGGCCATTTTAGGATGCATACACTCATTACCCATCCTAACTAATCCATCGTTATAATATTCAAAAGTTTCAAACTTTTCTTTATCTCCAGTCATGTGATGAGTACAACCACTATCAATAATCCAGACATAATTTTTGCTAACTTTAGATATGAGTTCTGTTTCAACATACCTTTCTTCTTCGTCTAATTCATCCTTCATAGCAACAAATACTACCTCAATATCTTCATTAGAATCAGTGTCAAAATTTTAAGCTCTGTTCTCAACTAGGTAACGAGCCTTCTTGCCTTTGTCCTTGTAATCTCGGTTATCTGTTTTGTCAGAGTGTCGGTTGCTTCTGTAGTCTCGATCATCACTTCTGTCATACTTCTTTTCATAAGATTTGTGATTGTTTCTTTCATCCTTTCTCTTGTTAGGGCATCAAGCAACAAAATGTCCAATTTCTTTACAATTAAAATAGACTAATGGTAATTTACCTTTATATCTTCCTTTAACTCTATGCAATCTCCTAGCCATTAGTGCTTCAAGTTCATCAAGTTCTTGTTCATCACTATCACTGTCACTATCATTTCTCATAGTGTGTTTGTTACTAGATTTGGTTATTTTCAGAGAGGATTTGAATGTAGACTCAATAGTAGGTAAGACACTGTTGTCATAGTTGTTCATCTCAAATGAAATAAGTCTACCAATCAAACTATCAAGAGTAACATTGTTATTAGCTACTACTCTCATTTCTTGAATTGCAGATACTCTAATAGCATAAACATGCAGTAAGGTTCTCATAATTTTACTTACAAATGTTTCTTCATCAAGTACTCCTACTCCACGGATAACATTAACAACTTCTTTGATTTTGTCACTGTACTAAGTGATGTTCTCTCCTTCTTTCATTCTTAGGTCATCAAACTTTCCTCTTAGGCTTTCAGCTTTAGCTCTCAGCACATTGGTATCTCCTCCATGTACTAGCTTGAGTTTGTCCCACATTTTCTTTGCAGAGGTGCATGATTTCACATCTTCAAATTCAACATTGGTTAGTGAAGAAGCAAGTTCTATGATCATAGAATTGTGTTCATGTTTCTCTCTTAATTCATCATCAGTCAGAGGTCCAGTAGGTGCAACATATTCAATATCCAAGTGTTGTGTAACATTATTTTCAATACTAGATAGATGAAGTCTTATCCTACTTTTCCATGATGCAAAGTTGTCCTTGTTCAACTTAGGCACATCCCTTTTACTGATCCTGTGATCTTTAGCTTAAGTCGCTTTAAACTTTTCTTCCAAGCACCAAAGCTCTGATACCAATTGTTAGAATAACTGAGGGGAGGGGGGGTGGGTGCATCAGTGGCCTTAATAATAATTCCAAAAGATCCAACCAAAAACTTATCTCTCAAATATAATACCTCTATTTATCTTACAGTCCCAATTTCATCAAGATGTATGCCATAAATAACTTTAAAAAATACAAGCTGCTCAGTAAGATATACCATTTCTCTATTCTATACTTTACCGAGTGGCAACAAATAAACTTACAGTTAACCGACCAATCCAGTTTCAATAATGTGTAAAACAAAATATCAATGCAATGAGACATATACACATTTGACACATAGATTTTAATGCGAAAACCCAATATGGGAAAAACCACATGGGAACGGTAACCCAAAATAATTTCACTCTTATGAAGTGAGTTCGGTGAAGAGCCAACCCCGTTAAAGGTTACTGTTGTCACTCAGGATTGTGCCTATAGCTGGATGCATAATCTAGCCATCCTGTTGAAACATGAAAACATTCTCCTGGGTGGTTTAGAGAATGAATCTTCGGATCCTAGGTTCCTATTGGATTTTTAAATATCACCTAATACTAAATTCTATATTTTGGAAAAGGGGAAAATAGAACTTGGAAAATGAAGAAAAACTAATTAGGAAAAGTGATACACCAAAGATGAATGTAGATCTATCAGAAATTGCAAGACTATACTCATCAAACATACATTACTAAGTTCTGCAGATGCTTTCACTTTTCAACACCTAGGATGGTTTACAATACCTAATTGTTGGCTAAATATTTTGCAAGTCACTAAGACTACAACTTAAAAAACATGTGTTTTAGGCAGTAGTATGTGAGTTTTCTCTCTCCTCTCAGCAATAGGGGAGGCTCCCTTCTTACCACAGGTGGCTTCAAGTATAACTGAACTGTAACACATACAGTTCACCTTGCAACAGTAATACCGGTGACTTGATGATTGACATAAGAACAATCAAACAATGCAACAGTTGATTTATCTAAAGACGAAGTGATACAATGAGCTCAAATTCTCATGTCCTCACCTTGAATAAGTAATCTAATCTATTGTCCAACACTGAAGCTCAAAGTCTTCAGTCCTTGGAGTGTATCAACCACTAGTTTCTATAGTAATCCTGATTTCCTGAAGCACAAAGTCTTCAGAAAACTTGAATTAAAGATGCTCCAATGATTTAAACAAAGAAACTATTTTAATTTGAACAAGGATCAACAAGTGCAACATAAGAATACATTCATTGATTTTCAAGATAACAACACAAAGTCTATCAATCTCTATTCCTTTATTCAAACGCTTAACTCTCTTACAATGAAACACAAAGTTTTCAGAACTCAAGATTTTTGCCTATAGTTTATTTGCACAAAACAAAAGATGAAGAATTACAATGAGCTCTCTCTTTTATATAGGAAAAGAGGAGAGATAAAAGTGAAGAAGAAAGGGGAAACCCTTAACCACTTTGATTTATTCAATCCTTATCTCTAACTAACTAACTTTGACCTAGTCAAAGCTTATCTACAACTAACTAACTTTGACTTATTTAATGCTGCAGGACCTAATGTACTTGCAACATGATTACATGAGACTAATTTGCACGTGATACTATCACATGCAATTACATATTTTTGTGTAATCTCTCAAAGATTCTACACTTTTACAAAATGCATGATAAAAACATCTAAGTGTCTGACAAGACACGCCATCTATTTGTGTCATCCTCTATTGGTCTTCATGCTACTACATGATGTCTGATGACTGATGTGTTCTGGTTTGGTGAAAACATCTCAAACCGGAACATGAAACTGCATCTTTTATTGCTATGCATCATAATGGTGATTGCTGGGAAGCATCTTTGTTTCTCTCTGTTTCAGTTTTGAAAGCATTCTATGCCTGGAGTCATTTCATACTTTCCACCTCCCTGTCTGGCTCCGTCTTGTGGTTGCTCTC
>MU226902.1:12414-30723 GCA_018584345.1 Thuja plicata
TCCTCATATGCAACTTTAGAGAAAGAAGAGAGAAGAAGAAAAGAGTACAACATATACAAACTCAAAACAAAAATGTAAACAAGAAAGAGAAAACTAATCATTTTACCTTCCTTGGATGCAAGGGAAAAACCAAACTTCTCCTTCAAAGAAAATACTGGAAATAAAATGAATTTCAAATTTGCAGATTAAGGGATGTTTACAGAGTTATATAGACTCCACAATTGACAAATTCTTGTCAAAACCAAAGCTAATATGATTGGTCTTGGCTTGGGGAAGGACAAATGTTCATCATGAAACAAAAATTGCATGCAAACAATAAGAAAAGAGGAAGAACTCTTCAAAAATCATGGCCTATGATCATGGCATGCCTTCCACTTCTTGGAAAGAAACAAGACTTCATCAAGAATGAATTTCAAAATTGCAGATGAAGAGGAAAATCTGTTCTTGAAGATCAAGATGAAAGTTGTTCAATTGCAGATTTAATGGCTACTTATTTGGAAAAGAAAAAGTCTATAGTTTAAAAGAAAACATAGACAGTTCTCCCCATGAAAAATGCCAATAAAAGTGGATGCAATGGTGATTAAATCAACTCCAGCTCTTCCTTGGTAATTAACATAGCATGCTGTGGAAGAGTTTTGTTTTAAAACATTGATGTACTCTTCCAAAATCATACCGCCATGCATGCATATGTCTAACAGCCTGTTTAATCAAAGGCTTGCACTGTCATGTGAATAGAAGCTGCCGGTTTTGAATCATGCCAAGACCACATGATTCGATGCATTGTGACTTTCATATCACACGACTTGGTTATGTTTTGTTATGACTCCCATATAAGTCGCGGCATGCATATTTAAAATTAATATGCTATTAGATTATAAAACCACGCCCAGACTTACCAAATCGCGCCGCCTATGGAGTCCTTTGGGCCTCAGCAATAACATATTAACGCCACCGTAAGGTAAGTCGCGGGCCTGTTTAACCAAATGCACTTTGCATATGTTATTACATATGAAATGAACGCCATCTTACATTAGCCGTGGGTGTTAATGCCATGGGGAATTAAAATTGATGCTTTAAAATTTTTCTTTGTTTATAGCATATGCCTTTTGAAGAAAAATTGACGCTATGTAAGTGCCAAGAGAAAACGTTGGTTTTATCAAACATTTTAACATATGGTTTTAAACAAAGATGTAAGCCCGATAGAAGACGTGAGTCTTTAAAACATACAATAATGTATTTAGTTGATAAGATATTTAAATAAAAAATATAATATACTTCTTATTTAAATATCAAACCTTTATTTACGGAAAAAGATATGCTTTCATTTATTTAAAATAAATAAAACAATAGCATATGTCTTTAGGACGTTTTATTATTTAAAAACAATGTGTTAATATTATAATAAAACTAATCATAATACATATTAGTTATTATTTTAATATTAACATTTATATTCGATATTACTATTATTATTATTATTTTTAAAATAATAATAGTACATTGTTTTCAATTAAATAGTAATTCATAATGAATTATAAGATTTATAAATCAGAGGACGTCATTTTTTCATAGATCTCATCTTTCTCTTTGTCATTTATAAATAAAGAAAGAATTTAATAATTTTATACGCGACTTCAAAATTTTAAGGTCTGATATGCAGGTTTAATGTAAAAACCCGCTACCATTAAAATTTTCAAGTAAAACTTCACAAAATGACGTGAAACTTTAGGATGAAGTTTTAAGTTCATCTCGCACATAAAATAAACTTTCACTATACGCGATTGACAAGAAAATCCCACTTTACTGGTGACTCCTCAAGGAAGTGCAAATTGCCTAAAAACCTAACTGACAAGACCTACCCGAAAGAAACCCAAAAGAGCTCAGAATTGAGCAAGAAGACGACAATAAGAACGAAGACAAAACAAAATGCAGAAAAGAGAAAAACAAAGAAAGAAAAAGGACTTGATGTTAATCAGAAGCTAAAACAACCAGAAATCAAGGGATGACTGATTCCATTGAAAAATACTCCTGCTGTAACATCGACATGCTTAGAGAAAAACACATATCAACCTGACAAGGAAATGCGTAGGGTTGCCCAATTTCGGGGAATGAAAAATTAGGGACAATAGCTGGCTCTGACTGGGGAACATTCCTCGTTTGTTCTTCAAAATAATGAGTGCAAAATCCAGAATCTCCAAGTGCCTTTATCTACTCCATTGGGCTATAGAGTCAAGCGACCAAAGATACAAAAACAAAAAGGATGACGCAACCAACGCAAAGCAAAGCCTAATTAAAAGAAAGAAAACCTACCTACTTAAAACTAGCCAACTTTTGAACTTTTTTTAGATGAAACCATTTACTGGTTCTGCAAAATAGCTATGTTTTTTTAGCAGCTTGTAGTACTTTGCATGTTCATATGCAACTTTGTTCAGATGAATCACAAACAACTGGAGCAATGATGTCAATGTTTGACGCAACACCTCTTGGAAGAGATGAACAAATTCACCTTCTTGAAATGAGTCATATGTACTACCGCTCCGAGATGATACCGTGAATTTAGAATGCTTCTGTTGTACTGCAAATGCCTATTTATCATCTTCCTCAATTGTATCTTCATGCTCAGGTACAAATGGAACATCTAATTTTTGGTTTGCCTCCAACCAAGCAAGATGTCTTATGGGACATCCCCTTGATCGAACAAAGATTGAAACCTTCTTTCCAGCTGCAACTTGAGTGATTGGTTCATTAATCATTATCATGTTAGGCTGATCAAAATGAGTTACCTCATTGCTTCCTTCGGCACCATGCTAGTTACAAATTTCAAATTGAGGAGAATCACCAATAAGATTTGAGCAAAAATCTTCTATAGTAGTCATGAAATGATCTTCATCAAGTTTGGGGGTAGATCTTTCATGCAACACTTGTTCAAGTTCATGATCTTGAAAAAAAGATGCACCCTTTTTAACTTGACTGGAACCTTCATGCATATCCATATTTTCATGTCTAATGACATGATCATTTTCGTTCACTTGAGCATCAGAAGATAGAGTTGCATTTTCCTTATTTTTATCAATATTTTTCTGAGACTGCGTGAACTAGAAATAAGAGTCGCCAGCTATGTCTTCTTCCTTTTCTTGGAAGAGTATAGCAAGATCACTGTCCGTAGATTCAGGATGCTTTGTTACTGCCTTCACTGATGATACTTCAATAGAAAGCTTCTGTGGTGATGAGACTAACTTTCGTTGATTCTTAACAACAGAACTATGATCAATATTTAGAAGAGGCTTTCTTTGAAAATCTTCGTAAGGAACGAAGAACATACCTTGAGCTATTTGCCTTTTGAGAGAAAGAAACTCATTTTCTAGCCTCTGCACCGCAGGATCCATCCTTGTCATGGGGGAAAATGAATGAGAAGGAAGATGACTTTCTTCAAACTCACTTGCTTCAAATTTTATATGCCCAATAAGAATAAGATCATCTTAAATTCCAATGTCCAATGTCTGTGCATCTGCAAGAGTAGCGGGAACTTCTCTTCTCAATAGAAAACTGATTTCAGGAATCTGGGCATTGAAAAAGAAACACTTCAAATTCGCAGCTGTAGGCCGAGCAATAGCTGGAATTCTTCATATCAACTTGTTGAAATGAGCCACAAATTCACGCATAGGTACATGAGATACCTTCTTCAACTGAGTGAGTTGGGCCAACATGGCATGAGCATCTTCAGGTGGCTTGAACCTTTCTTTGAACTTGGCTATGAGAGTAGCCCAGTTTGTGATGGTCTATGGTGGCAAATGGTAAAACCAATTAGTAGCTACACCTTGAAAAGTTTCCACGAACAACCTTACAAACACATCCTCATGTTCAACACCAAGAACACCACATGCAATGTAAAAAGCAACAATATGCTCCTCGGGATGTTGC
Source organism: Thuja plicata (assembly GCA_018584345.1). Taxonomy (NCBI): domain Eukaryota; kingdom Viridiplantae; phylum Streptophyta; class Pinopsida; order Cupressales; family Cupressaceae; genus Thuja; species Thuja plicata. The sequence continues at coordinate 16,336 of MU226902.1, forward strand.
TGTCCATTTCCAAAGAACTTTGGAAAATTCTTCTGCGAGCCATCAGGAAGAGCATGTAGAGGTAGAGCTAGATTCAACGGACCAAAAGAATTTCCCCAAGGACCTTGGGCCATTTACATGTCCTTGGTAAGAAACTTGAAAAACTACAAAAATGATGGAATAATTACAATGAATAGGACACAAGCATACTTCAAGAAAAAGCATGAGGCTTCTGAATGTGTATCATGTCCTAGTAGAAAAATTAGATCAACTAAATAAAATTTGGAGGGAGCGTCGTTTAGTTCTCTCCTGTAGAACAAACGATTAATCCTTTTCTCTTTTTTCAGAAAAAGATTGCAAAGTGAAAATGTTGTAAAACTTGTAAAACAACAACAAAAATATTTAAAGAAGCAAAGTGTCCATGAAGGCACAAAGTCCTCCGTTGCTTCTCCGGGATGAGAAACTCAACTAGAAGCTCAAAGTCTTCTCAATCAAACTTCTTATCAACCTTAGATAAAAATGTTTCGATAACCCCAGCAGAGTCACCAAAAATTGTTGGCTAAATATTTTGCAAGTCACTAAGACTACAACTTGCAAAACATGTGTTTTAGGCACCAGTATGTAATATTTCTCTCTCCTCTCAGCAATAGGGGAGGCTCCCTTCTTACCGTAGGTGGCTTCAAGTAGAACTGAACTGTAACAGATATAGTTCACCTTGCAACAGTAATACGGGTGACTCGATGATTGACGTAAGAACAATCAAACGAGGCAACAGTTGATTTATCTAAAGGCGAAGTGATACAATGAGCTCAAAGTCTCCTGTCCTCACCTCGAATAAGTAATCTAATCTATTGTCCAATACTGAAGCTCAAAGTCTTCAGTCCTTGGAGTGTATCAGCTACTAGTTTCTATAGTAATCATGATTCCTTGAAGCACAAAGTCTTCAGAAAACTTGAATTAAAGATGCTCCAATGATTTAAACAAAGAAACTATTTTAATTTGAACAAGGATCAACAAGTGCAACATAAGAATACATTCATTGATTTTCAAGATGACAACACAAAGTCTATCAATCTCTATTCCTTTATTCAAATGCGTAACTCTCTTACAATGAAACACAAAGTTTTCAGAACTCAAGAGTTTTGCCTATAGTTTATTTGCAGAAACCAATAGATGAAGAATTACAATGAGCTCTCTCCTTTATATAGGAAAAGAGGAGAGAGAAAAGTGGAGAAGAAAGGGGAATCGCTTAACCATTTTGATTTATTCAATCCTTATCTCTAACTAACTAACTTTGACCTAGTCAAAGTTTATCGACAACTAACTAACTTTGACTTATTCAATGCTGCAGGACCTAATGTACTTGCAGCATGATTACATGAGACACTTTGCACGTGATACTATCACATGTAATTACATATTTTTGTGTAATCTGTCAAAGATTCTACACTTTTACAAAATGCATGATAAAAGCATCTAAGTGTCTGACAAGACACGACATCTATTTGCGTCATCCTCTGTTGGTCTTCATGCTGCTACAGGATGTCTGATGATTGATGTGTTCTGGTTTGGTGAAAACATCTCGAACCGGAACATGAAACTGCATATTTTATTTCTCTACATCATAATGGTGATTGCTGGGAAGCATCTTTGTTTCTCTCTGTTTCAGTTTTGAAAGCATTCTATGCCTGGAGTTATTTCATACTTTCCACCTCCCTGTCTGGCTCTGTCTTGTGGTTTCTCTCGCTTCGTATCTTTGCATCATGGGAAAAACATGAGAACATCTTTCTTCAATTTGTAACAAGAACTTGCATCCTTGAGGGGAAGAATGAACTTGATGCATGAATGGAAGAAAGACGAAAAATGAGATTTCTCTGGAGTATTGCATATGAATGAATAACATGCTTTGAGTTTATGGAAGGAATATGGAAAGTGTATATATACACATGTAAGTTTTCAATATGCAAGGTGGGGTTTCTTAGAAATCACTCGCAGCTCATAAAAAGCCATGAAAAAGTATGAAGGTGAGCTTTTTGGAACCCTTTACACATCTTGGACAACAAGTCTAAACATGAAACAATGAGATGAGTAAGGTATTTTATTTATGGGTGGATATTCCATATGCGTAGTGGACTTTTGGAAACAAATGCATTTTGAGCTAAAGTAAAAAAGTGGGCTTTTTCAGCTACTTTGCACATTGGTGGTTTACTTTTGTCTTTTAACATGTAAATGTGAAAAAGGTGGGTTCTCATCACATTTTACATACTAGAGGAAAAGCACATTTCTTGGCATTTTCTCTTTATGGGAGGAACTCGTGTTGCCTTTTGGGAAAGATCTTGCACGTTTGAGAATCTCCTTTTGGTTTACTCGTAAATGAGATGTTTATGTCTCATCACAAGTTTTTCTTCTTTGACATATAAGCATGTAGGTGGTCTTTTATTAGATCTTGCATACGGGTAGCACCCTGCATCTTTTCTCCTTCATTTTGGAAAGTCACCACCAAGAACGAGGTTTTTAATCCCGAATACATATGAGGATAAATGACATCCTCATATGCAACTTTAGAGAAAGAAGAGAGAATAAGAAAAGAGTACAACATATACAAAATCAAAACAAAAATGTAAACAAGAAAGAGAAAACTAATCATTTTACCTTCCTTGGATGCAAGGGAAAAACCAAACTTCTCCTTCAAAGCAAATATTGGAAATAAAATAAATTTCAAATTTGTAGATTAAGGGAAGTTTACAGAGTTATATAGACTCCAGAATTGACAAATTCTTGTCAAAACCAAAGCTAATATGATTGGTCTTGGCTTGGGGAAGGACAAATGCTCAGCATGCAATTAACAAGAAAAGAGGAAGAACTCTTCAAAAATCATGGCCTATGATCATGGCATGCCTTCCACTTCTTGGAAAGAAACAAGAATTCATCAAGAATGAATTTCAAAATTGCAGATGAAGAGGAAAATCTGTTCTTGAAGATCAAGATGAAAGTTGTTCAACTGCAGATTTAATGGCTACTTCTTTGGAAAAGAAAAAGTCTACAGGTTAAAAGAAAACACAGACAGTTCTTCCCATGAAAAATGCCAATAAAAGTGGATGCAATGGTGATTAAATCAACTCCAGCTCTTCCTTGGTAATTAACGTAGCATGTTGTGGAAGAGTTTTGTTTTAAAACATTGATGCACTCTTCCAAAATCATACCGCCATGCATGCATATGTCTAACAGCTTGTTTAATCAAAGGCATGCACTGTCATCTGAATAGAAGCTGCCAATTTTGAATCATGCCAAGACCACATGACTCGATGCCTTGTGACTTTCATATCACACGACTTGGTTATGTTTTATTAAGGCTCCCATATAAGTTGCGGCATGCATATTTAAAATTAATATGCTATTAGATTATAAAACCACGCCCAGACTTACCAAATCGCGCCGCTTATGGAGTCCTTTGGGCCTCAACAATAACATATTAATGCCACCATAAGGTAAGTCGCGGGCCTATTTAACCAAAGGCACTTTGCATAGTTATTAAATATGAAATGAACGCCATCTTACATTAGCCGTGGGTGCTAATGCCGTGGGGAATTAGAACTGATGCTTTAAAATTTTTCTTTGTTTATGGCATATGCCTTTTGAAGAAAAATCGACGCTATGTAAGTGCCAAGAGAAAACGCGGGTTTTATCAAACATTTTAACATATGGTTTTAAACAAAGATGTAAGCCCGATAGAAGACGTGAGTCTTTAAAACATACAATAACGTATTTAGTTGATAAGATATTTAAATAAAAAATATAATATACTTCTTATTTAAATATCAAACCTTTATTTACGGAAAAAGATATGCTTTCATTTATTTAAAATAAATAAAACAATAGCATATGTCTTTAGGACGTTTTATTATTTAAAAACAATGTGTTAATATTATAATAAAACTAATCATAATACATATTAGTTATTATTTTAATATTAACATTTATATTCGATATTACTATTATTATTATTATTATTATTTTTAAAATAATAATAATACATTGTTTTCAATTAAATAGTAATTCATAATGAATTATAATTTCTCTTTGTCATTTATAAATAAAGAAAGAATTTAATAATTTTATACGCGACTTCAAAATTTTATGGTCTGATATGCAGGTTTAATGTAAAAACCCGCTATCATTAAAATTTTCAAGTAAAACTTCACAGAATGACGTGAAACTTTAGGATGAAGTTTTAAGTTCATCTCGCACATAAAATAAACTTTCACTATATGCGATTGACAATAAAAGCCCACTTTACTGGTGATTCCTCGAGGAAGTGCAAACTGCCTAAAAACCTAACTGACAAGACCTACCTGAAAGAAACCCAAAAGAGCTCAGAACTGAGCGGGAAGACGACAACAAGAACGATGACAAAAGAAAATGCAGAAAAGAGAAAAACAAAGAAAGAAAAAGGACTTGATGTTAATCAGAAGCTAAAACAACCAGAAATCAAGGAATGACTGATTCCATTGAAAAATACTCCTGCTGTAACATCGACATGCTTAGAGAAAAACGCATATCAACCTGACTAGGAAATGTGTAGGGTTGCCCAATTTTGGGGAATGCAAAATTAGGGACAACACTAATTAGGGTTTGATACCACTAATAACAGGAATATAACCAACAAACAGATAATTTTCTGCAAAAGGTTAAAACTCTTAAACCAAGGATAGGAATTTGTGGTAATTCACTAATCTGTGCTTAAAAATGGATAAACTCTTAAATGCAGAAAAAATTGAAAAGGATAGATGCAATACTCAGAAAGTAGGTATGAATAGTAAGTCCATCTTTATTATCTCTCAAATCTTCATAACGGTTACAAAATACCAAGAAAATGGGCAAAGGAACAAATGTGTTCACTAATACCTCAAAATCCCAAAATTATGAACCCCTTACAATCAATAAGAAACTCAAATATATAGCCTCCAAAGCTTATTCCGAAAATGAGAAGCCCCTAAAAGTGCCTCTAAAATAGATAGATCTCCTCAAATTCGGGTCTAAAAGATGCCTATAATATAGCTTTCAAAAATCCCCTCCAAAACTTCAGCTCAAACCCTGATTTTAAGGCATAATTAATGCCAAAAACTAAGCCTTAAAGGCTAATCTCGAAAATGAAGTCCTAATATTGGTAATTTATAATATATTTTTTAAAAGATATTACCAATATATTTACAAAGAGTCTCTAAACAAGTAGCTATCCCTAAATTTAAGGCATGAAAAATAAACAAATAATCTAGGCCTTAAATTTAGGTTTTTTAACAATTAAATATATCTTTATTATATCAAAGAATATATTTAAATTCCCAAGTTATATTTGAGAAAAAACCCCTAGGCATAACTCCACTTTAACAAAACCCTAACCCAATTTGATAGCGTATTATATGGTCAACATGACCTATCAAAATATCTCTGATCTTTGTACATAGCATAAGGTGTCGTGGCATGTTGATTAAAGTCTTTGTACACTGTAGTTTGTCAGAGCTTTTACTCTCCCTGTCACCGGACTTCAAAATTACCAAAACTTGGCATATTACATTATCTTCGCATTCTTTTGGAAAATTTGCATTTGGAAAGAAAATGTTTAGGGATTTGAAACCCTAAGTTCATGGTGCCGCCATGCTGTGAAAATCTGGAGCTCCTTCTATGATCTGCTGGTACCATTCACTCCTACTGGCGTCAATCTGAAGTTATATTTCTTTGGTGAACTCGCATTCTAACTGTGATTTGAGCACGGGCTATAGCTGCTGTTAAAACTCACGGCTTGACTGAAAGAAACACAAGTTATTTGTTGCATGAAACTCAGCCTCCAGGATATTATCTTTGACTTCCAAGCTATAAAATAAAATGCTGTGAATGTATCTTTGTTCTAACTTGGTGTTTGGAGTAGTGATTGCACTTTTATCTATATTTGGACAAGAAGCTCGGGCTTCTTACTTGGAGTTAACTGTTTGAAGAACTCGGGCCCTTCATTAATCCTTCCACCGCAGGTTTTTTTTTTAAACTGGAACTTGCATGAGGAATGGTTTGGCTTTGTCCATGCATCCTTGCTCAAACTCGGGCTCCTTCTTGGACTCGGCCTCCACTACTTTACATCATATAGATAAGTCATTCTTTCTTTTACCCTTATTTCTTTGCTTGAACTTGCTGTAGTAGTTGATTTTGATGGTTATCTCAATCTGGGTATCCGTTATTTTTTGTAAATAAATCTGGGTTTTGTTTTTTATGCTTTGTTGACTCCACCATATCTGTCATTCTAACTAAGAAATGAATTTGGGCTTTTATTCTGCTTCAATCTGCATGCTGGAAATGATTACATCTTGTCAGCTTCTTTGTTATACAGTCTTCATTAACCATTTCACTTTGTTGTTGAATCTGAGTGCTAAAGCTAACAAAAAAAATTTACTTCTTTCTATCTCTGCATTATAATTTGATTTTTGTTGCTATCGAGTTGTAAAACCTTAGAAATCTATGATACTTGTATCCATGTAATGCACGACTATATACAGGCTGACTGTTTTTTTACTGTTTAGGCTGAGTCTTTAACTTGACGTTCACTGTGAATTCACTGTTTGTCTTCATATCTTTTATATTTGACAGAACTTACCATATTCTCAGCTTGATTTCATTACTATTGGACATTTGGCACTACTGGTAATGAAGGTGAATTCATTGTTGAACTTGGGCTCCCTTTTTTTATTTAAAATTCCTGTAGTTTTACCTCTTGAAACACTTACATACAGCTTGAAATACTGTTGTAAGTCAAACTCGCTTTCTCTTCATGATCTCTGCTTATACCGTTGTCATAAGTTGTTTGTTGTGACTTGAAAGTCAAGCTTCAGTAACATTGATGAATAACTGTCATTTCACTTGCTTTAACTAGAGCTTCTAATCCCTAAAAATTTACACCCATGAATTTTGATATTAGCAACGAATATATGCAAGCTATCTTTTGTTAGAAACAATGGATGAACTCTATCTTCACTGTCAGCTCAACTGTGCTTTTTATGATCCTGAATGTTTGAATATTGAACTCTGGAAATGTGCCACTGTTTGCATAATGTCACCACCGTATTTGCTGGATGTCTTTATCTTGTTTTCAGCATTATTTAATTTGATGGATACAAAACCTTAATACTTTAACACACCAAGACAGTACTATTTTTCTTAATCCCTTGATTTATTATATGTAGCTTTTACATCCAAACAACACTGTCATTTTATTCTGTATAATCATGCATTCTACAGTTGATGATTTGCACTGTCTTAGCACTGCCTTGTAACCACATCCCTGTTATTTGATTGCAGTTCATTTTTTATATCACATGCATCTAGTATATCAACCTTGCATGGTTTTGCACAGATTCAATGTTTAACATAATGATATTCTGTTCAGTTTATATGCAAATATGTCCCCAAAATCTATGTATTCCAGTTTTTAATTCAACTTTTCCATATTAAATCTTTGGTACTCTGATTCACTTCACTGTTTGTTACTGCCATATGCTTAAGATTTTTGTAACATTCATTATGTTAAAAATGAACCTCAGTCAACTTGATGTAGCCCCTTTCTCCTTGATTTGATCATTATGTATGGCTGTTATAACTTAGCTTCGTATACATGGCTGCAAGCTTCGAGTGTATCATTTTTAAGTATTTTCACAGCGAATGCATAATTACATCTTCTTTGATAACTCTGTTGCAGATCAACATTCTAGTTGTAACAAGAATTATAGCACACATTTCCATTTTCAGCAACAAAATATGTTTATGTACCTGATTTTTTATCATCTTTTCAGCATATTGAACTATCACCCATGGGGTTTGAGCATGGGCTCGTGACTCCCATGGGTCAAATTCATAACATAAAGCACATTTGAAACATTTAACCTTCCTGCATACATCATAATGATTGTGTGTTCTAGTTAATCTTTAATCTGCACATGAAGCAAACAGTAATAGTATTCAAAACGATCTCTTTTTCTGTCTTCCTTCCTCTTTTATTGTACTTGATAACAACATTTCTTGTGAATCTCTTGCACTGTATTTATTTTAGCACACCTATCTCTTATAACAATAACACTAACATTTCACCTTGTGGATACTTTACTGTTATAAAGTGAATATCATTACTTCCTTCTGTTTCCTTTTTGAATTATCTTATTGTTTCAGTCATAACATTTATATGGTATCCTAGGCATGCTCTGTTATATTAAGAGGGTATAGTGTTACCTCATTCCCTTGCAAATTTACCTCTTTATTTTCTGCCACCTCCTTTTTTTAAGAACACTTTGCATCATTTCATTTTACAAGTATCTTTTAGACCAGCATTGTTATCCTTCTGTTTTATCCCATTTTCCCTCCTGCACAACATACTTTAGAATTTGCGGACCTCTCACTTGCATACAATCATCTCTGAGTCTCTATGTTAGTTTGATAGATTCAATCAGTGAATCCATGTTTGTATATAAATGTTATGTGGGATAACATTTATGTATGAATGTGGGTTTGCTAATCGGACTTATTGACCTAACATAGGGATTTCTCTGAGCTCCTTCATTACTAATCTCTTTCTAATGTAGGATAACAACTACATGTAGTAAAAGGTTTCATAAAACTATGTCCCTTTGATACTTAGTTTAGTTATTGCAGATGTGTACCTTGTTATTGCATTTGATGTTTGCTTAGTAAATATGCAATTCTGAAAGTGTTGATTGCAGCATACCGTTCCTAGGGATTTTTGCATTGTTTAGATCCAATCTTGGATCTAACTACTCTTTCATCTTCATGATGCAGGATAACAACTATAAGGAGATTTAAAGATGAAGACAAAGAAGAAGATATGAAGATACAAATGTCAGATTATCAACACGCTTAAAGACCTCTCCAAGGCAATGCCTTGATCCCTAATTTCTCCAATGCTCTTTTATTACTTTCAGCATTGTGTATTTTCTCAGTATTCTTTACTGAAATATGTAACCTCTAAAAGAATACTTGCTGATTGCATTTATTTGAAATGTTCAATGTAAAGATCAATTTTCTGAATTTGCAAGTTTAAAATTAGATCAACCCTTTGAGAACAACATAAGTGTTAATTATGAATGCAATAACAAGATATTTGTCTCCAATATCTGAACAAGGTTTGAAAGGATGTACCTTTAAGTCCTTTCTTTTGTTTGTAGTTGCTAGATTGCATGTGTACCTGTTCTGATTTTTTTCTTTTTTCAAGCAAATTCTGTACTTAGGACAACAATCTATCAAATCCATAACAATGTAAGATAATAATCAACTTACAATTTGGAGTGCAACAAAAAATGATAACAGTTACAATACACACTGTTAAGTGCGACCTTGTTAGATGATTTAAAACCATTAGTTTGTCTTTTGATCTAGCACTCACTATGTTGTCAACAAGAAAAACTTTTGATACTCTTGAGTATCTCAATACAATAAGGACTGCTAAATCCCACTTGGTTAAGAGATTTTCTGCATCAATGGTTAGACTGATACAGTAAATGATCTGTTCAAAATACAACTTTGTGTTGCCAAAATTTTCCTACTGGCTCATTTTGGTGGAGCCATTATGAATTTAGGTTTTCAGGTACATTCAGATTTCAAAAATCAGCTCTCATGATTTACAAATAGTATTACTAATTCTTATAATGAATGTTACATTTCATGAAGAAAAGAAAAGTAACAGTTTTGGGCATTCATGAGATTCTTTTCTGAAAATGTAATGTTTATTTATCAAAATATTGAGTTTGTACTCCACACAAGCCGTGAAGATAGCTAAAGTAATTCATTGAATTTTAAATTTGAAAATCAAAATGAATATCTATACAAGTGGAAAGCAAAGAAAAGAAATGAAGGCCAGTCATTTCCTGAATGACTGGTGGAGATGTAGGATTTGGTATTGACTGGGCTTGTCCTCATTTTTTGGATCTATGCTCCTCGCTATCCTGGGCCTGAAAAGAAAGAAAGAAAAAGGTTAGAACATTTAGGTTCTAAGCAATGATTGGGCTACAGTTCATTTCTTTGCCCATGTAATCATGTTTGATTGCCAAATTGAAAATACATGAAAAAATCAGCTTCAGATCAATAATCATAATCGATCAACATGACAATAGAAACATGTGGAAATGAATAGTAATGATGCAATATCCTACAACCATAGGACAACCATCTTCCATGTAGAACATAAGAAATTACCATCAAGAGCTGTAATGATCAAGCTTCAAAACAGTAACAAACATGATTTTAAAAAAAAACACACTGCTTTGAAGGATAGTGGTTTCATGAAAAGAGGAGCCCAAGGAAGCACTCAACACAATTAAAAATGGAGCATCAGATGTCATGTATAGCAGCTAGTATAAAGTTTTTTTCTGAAGTGTTAAAATATATGCTAGCTGTGAATTCCTTGTACCTATGATGATGATTGGAGACAAATCTTAGAATCCTAGGATGACATCTGTGTTGAAAATGCAAACTACAGTCATGATTATCAAAGATGCTATCATCTTTTTATCAGCATGTTTTAAGAATGCAAAAAATCAGAGCAATACAGTAACAGAAGGCCTATACAAAAGGAAATCCATGCAAATATCTAGAGGTGCAATAAACACTAATGGATCAAAAGTAGTGCTATGGTGGTTTCATAAGATCAGCATTACTTTTAATTGTAATCCAAGCACATAATTGTGGAGGGAGCCTCTATATCAAAGTGGGTCTGCAAGGTGTATTTCTATCCTTCTTCAATACATTCGAAGGTTTTATTTGAAAGATATTCACCATTATAACGATCATCAACTCACTATATTGGAAAATGAGTCCAAGCACTATTTTAAAAGACCATTTGTTGTTAATAATGTGTACATCGTTATTAATGAAGATATAATGACTACTATAGTATGAAACAATGCTATTGGTTACAAACAAGGAGTAGATATGAAAAGCAATAAGAATAGAATGACATGATATAGAAACAACGTGTGAGCCATAATTGCATAGGAAAAACATAGAGAAAGTAAGGATTTCCATGATTTTTTTATGGGAAAAGAACATACAGCTTACCCATTTCGAGATCTAAGAAACAAGGAAGAGCATAATGTTTTTTCTTAGAGTCTCTACCTTTGAAAGCCCAAAGGTCTGCTTCACATTTAAAAAGTTATCCTAGACAAATAGAACTCAAAACACAAATGAAATACCAAGTCAAAGACGCCATAGGTTTGCATCTTTATTCCATGGGAATGTCCTAGAATGACAGCGCAGGCAAGCAGGAAATTATTCCAAGAATGGCATGGCGGCAACTTAGGGTTCTCAAAACCCTCTTCCAGTGTCGGCAATGTTTTCCATCCATAGAGTAACTCCACAATGTAAGATCAAAATGATGCAAGATGTTTAGGGTTGGGCTTTATGTCGCCCTCAAACATATTGCAATATATCTTAAAATCTGTGGCCATGCCATTTCAATGGTATTTTAAATTCTTGCATTATTATGATACTTAACAATATAATCATATATTTCCTTAATATATGATTATATTATTAAGTAATATAAGATTTTTGACTTTGTTATTGTAATTTAATAATCATTAATTGATTTATTTTATACATCAATTAATAATTATTAAAGATTTTTGGGAAAAACTATGTAATTTAATAATTGTTTATTGATGTATTTTATAAATAAATTAATGATTATTAAAATCTTTAAGAGAAATCAATAATAATGTAAAAGTGGAGAGATAAGGGTGTCTTTAATAGTTTGAGGACTTCTTCTTGGAGGTTGTGGTGGTTTGGAGACATAAGGAGGGCATCTAGAAGTTTTAGAGGAGATTTAGGAAGATGTTGGAGGGTTTCTAAGAAATTTTTTGCAGTGAGACCTATTCATAAGTTTTGAAGGAGCTTTATGAGCTTGTTGAGCTTTCTTAGGCTTGCTTGAAGAGCATTTAAGGTTCCTTTATGGTTGTGAGGACTTTTTCCAGCCAGTTTTCCTTCCTCCATAGCTTCTAGACCCCTTTTTGGGGCCTTTTTTCTAGCATATGACCCTTGGTGGTTGAGAAGCTTGTACTTAGTGGCTTGAGTATCTCTTGGGAGAGGGAGTTCTGATTATGTAGAAAGAAGACTTTGTGACATATTTTGGTCCTTAGCATATTTTTTTTCATTGCAAGAATTTGTAACTCAATGTTGGAGGATCAAATACATGTAACAACAATATGAGTTTATGTTATTTGAGTCTCTTGTGGAGCCTTCTTCTCTTTCTACATTTTTGTGTGTATTTTAAGGTGATTTGATAAGGATAACTAGTGAATTCTCATCATTCCATGTTATTTTGTCTCACCTAACACCTATTTGCAGAAAAGTATTTTTACTTGTAGGTTGTAGTTTATGTCTTAGGGTGTTAAAGTGATAAGTGAGGCACCTTTCTTCCTCCTTGGTTAGGTTCATGTTTCAGACTTTATTACAAAATATTTATGCAAGCCTATACAAAAAATATGTGTTTTTGTGTTCATTCAGATAGTATAAAAATATTTCTCACTTATTTTTAGTTGTGCTTTCATGTCATTTTGGTGTATCACCTGGTTCACAGTAGTTTAAATTTTAGTAATAGGTTCATTTCAGTAATCTCTTTCTCTTTTCCCTCAAGTTTGAGTTAGTTTGGAAGAGTTATAGGTGATTATCTAATAGGAAACAACCTAGAATCCAGAGGTTTCATTTCAAGTTATGCATTCCCAACATGCAGAAATGAATCCCATGTTAGGTAAAATTGTTAAACTTGTATAGTTTAACATGGTGCAAATTTTAAGCCTTAACACTTTGATTTGCAAATATTCAGATCTATTGTTAGTTCAATAATACCTCTTTGACCAATATACACTTCAGTTCATTTTCTTTCATTCTTTGTTTTGCTTGGTGAATGCTCTGTCCTCTATTGCTTGGTGTCTACAGAATTCCTTGGCTTTGTTCTTCGACCTGTATGATCAAATCTATATGAAGAATTCTATCTTCACACAACATATACTCACCATTCCTCTTCTTGATAATGAATTCCTTGTCTCTTTATATAGACATGATTAGCCGCTCAATCTCCTTATTTTTGTCGTAGATATGTTCTTGATCCATAAAAATTACCATGCGTTGCTTTATCCCATAAAGTTCTCCTTTAGTTTTATTCCATAAATTTCTCCTTGATAACTGTGAATAAAACACACTTTAAATCTCCTTCCATGCTTTATTTTAATTGATCATTGAAATTAAAGCAATCAATAAGTCAATTCCTAAATTGTAGCTATGCCAACTAAGCAATTTTGTCATTCTTTAACTCCAGTTATTCTTGGTCACCATCTTCAGTTATGCTCGGTCATTAAATCCAATTACTGTAGTGTTCAGTATACACTATCTCGGTAACACTTTCTCGGTTACTGTTGTGCTTGGTATACACTGTGAACTACTCGGTGTTCACTATCACTCGATGTATACATAATTTTTATATTTTACTGACAACATAAGCTTTGTCTATTTAGATCTTCAAGGTTATGATATTATGTGTATGGAAAATCAAACCATATCAAGTTGACATCAATGACAATACAATACATTAATTGATTTAATGTCTTGCAATCACTTTTGCAGCTCGGTGATCATCAACTTATCATCTTCAAGCATTCAATCAGTTATAGTTCATCATTTGGTGTCGACTTCTATTCATTATTTGGTGTCAATTTGTATCGACTATTGGTGTTGACTTATATTCATTATTTCGTATCAACTTCCATCATCTATTGGTTTTGATTAATATTGTAACCATCATACGGTGATTAAATTCCATCATAGTCATGTTGTCTTGTATTAACGATAACAATAATTATTGGGCCTTGGCACATTGGTTATTGCTGATGAAAATTTGCAACCCATTGTGAGGTGGCATGCCTGTTAGAAGGCATGCCTGTTAGAAGGCATGCCTCATCATTCTATATATGCCCTTGAGATGCATGATCTAAGAACTCACAAAAATAATATAGTGCAAGTACAAGATTGTACATCTCCATACACACTAAACAATATTGATATATGTTTCATTTGTATAATCTACCATTGGATTAATTATAGGTTGCCAATTGCAAAAGTGACACTTATCTATATCAGAAAATCATTAATAGTTAAAATAATCAAAACAAAGAAAAATAAATAGATCAACAACATATTGTTCTTTATGTTGAATTTAGCAGTAACATTAAGAATGTCTAGTAGTAACTAACTGTAGAAGCAACAGGAATGAGCGGGAGAGGAGGAGACCAGGAGGATGGAGGGAATTCAAATTCCCCTATGGGCGTGAAACCTGCTGGAGGAGGAGTGCAGTCGAATCTAGGAGGT
>MU226902.1:30823-42625 GCA_018584345.1 Thuja plicata
TGGGTGCAGTCTGATCTGGTTGAACTCAAAAATAGATGCATCAAGCTGGAAAACAAGAGTTCCTTGATTGATGAAACCATGACTACTATCAGAAAAGATCTTTCCCATAATTCCAATGTTCCTGTTATTGATCATAGTTCTGAAATTGATGAAAAAATCAAAAATGCTGTAGAGTTAGCTATGATCCCCATTTAGAAGAAAATTAATGGGAATGAAGAAATGTTGAAACACTTGCTCACGCTAGTAAATACTGGTATGAAGGCTACTCTCGAGAACCTGATCTCTCTGAGCAATTCGCTGGAAAGTAATAAAGACAATGCTGATCATCCTGTTACTTCCCAGCAAATGGGACCTGGAACGCGTACTAGATCCAAGAAGCAGAAGACCGAGGATCCAGATCTCTAGAAGCTGAGAGAGAACATGATGACAATGAAGACTCAGCTGGTGGATTCTGAAAGCTTTTTGAAGTCTTTGCTCTGACTTTGGTGCTGGCGGTCTTTCTTTCTGTTTTCTTTCCAGCGTTTCTTTTGTTTTTTGTCTCGTATGTAACTATTGCTAAATTTGGGTTTTGACCCACTGTAGACCGCTCCCCTCCTTGGGATAGTCTATTTCTCTTTGGGCTTTTTTGCCTTTCCTTTCTATGCTTTGTTAAAGGGTTTTGGGGTTCCCTTCAAAACCTACTTTTACCATAATAAAAAACAACATATTGTTCTTTGATAACATATTTGTATTGATAGCATTCAACAAGCATCATTAAATTGATATATATATATATATATATATATATATATATATATATATATATATAATATGCAAAGTTTTGATATATATACTTATCAAGAGTATATTCTTATTATTCGATAAGTTTGCAGATCATAAAAGGTTGAGGATTGCTCTCAGATCTTTGACATATACTTTGACTCTGATATATTTTTCCCTTACTCTTGCATATTTATATTTTGGATACAAAATAGATCAGTATTTATTTTGAGTTACATTAGCATTGTTGATTCCCTGCATAAAAGTTATCATCATATTCAAAGCATTAAAAGTGATATATTTGCATCAATATTATTTGTGAAAAATAAAGATAATATTCAACAATATTTTTTTCAGTATTAAAAGATAAGAAGAATTATATTTATATATTCTCAAATCTGATTACACTAACATGGTATCAGAGCTAAGGTGAGGAATAATTAATCAGATTACTAAACCAAAATTAAAAATCTTCACAACTTCTAAAAGAAATATTACAAAATGGTGAACGGAGTTAGACTTGAGGATCACCTTGAAGGGGCAGTGGATTTTGTATCCTAGAAAATTAGAATGATGCTAGCACTAAAAGAACATGAACTAAATACATTAGTAGAGAAACCCTCACAAACACCTGAGGATGCAGATGAAAAACTTCAATGGATCAAAAGTAATAACAAAGCTATGAAACTCCTAGTGGATGGTGTTAAAGTCCATATTGTTCCCACTATCTCAAGTCTTGACACTGCCTATCAAATGTTCTCTACCCTAGGAAACATGTTTGAGAAAAATAATACAAGTAGACTCCTAACTCTTAAAAATGAACTTCAACATGTTAAGATGAACCAAGGAGAAACAATCACCTCATACTTCATGAGGATTATAGATCTTCATAATCAATTAGAAAAAATTGGTCACACATATGATTGCAAAGAATTATCCATGATAACACTCAATGGGTTACCCTATCGTGATAATCATTCATCCAAGGGATCAATGTCTGACCTAAACTGCCAAAATTTGATAGATTAAAGATTAATAGCCAGAGGAATTACTATAAACCCTCCAAAAGAAGACCCACAAGTCTTGAACTCTCAAACACATAAGAAAGGAAAAACAAATTTAAGAAAAGGAAAGGTAGAGACTCTTCAGAGAAAAGACCATTCAAACGTAGAAGATACTTATCTGAAGTTCAATGCTTAAGATGTGATAAATTTGAACACATTGCTATAAAGTTCCTAGATAGAATTAAGCACCAAGCCTCATATGCAGATGTCAATAAAAGTCTATCAGACTATGAACATCTAGTATTCTAGAAAGGCTTCTCAAACTAACTCATTAATAAAAAGAAGAAAATTAACTAATGTATAGAAACTATACATTAAGAGGGAGATCAATGTCAGATAGTTAATGGGTATGAATATGATTCTTTGCTATGATAAGAGAATATGGTTCTTTGCTATGTTAAAAGGGCATGAGTGATATCAAATCTAAAATTCTCATGAAAATACTATAATGGATGTCAGGACACTAACAAGGTGCACCCTAGCAACTCAAAACTAGAAAAGAAAAATGGTATGATTAATAAGAAAATGAGTTTCTTCCTTCTATTATTGTAATAGAAAAATTAAAATTAACACATAAATATTAATTCTTCTTTTGACACCATGTCTTTGTGTATGTTATTCAAATGATCTCTAATTGTCACTTAAGTTCATAGTCATGAGAAAAAATAGTGAAAACTGTAACCTACTTGAGTGATATCACATGGTTGATATCAGTGTACACATCAAGATAGGTCATATCTCTATTGGATGAGATAGATCATGGTAAATATTAATATGGTTTAATATTTTATACATGCCATGAATCCATTATGATAAGTATCATATGGTTGATGCTAATGCACATATCAAAATGGACACTATATGACTTTGAAAAGAGGCATAAGTATTGACAAAATTAGAATTGTGATATCATGGGATGATATTCTTAATACACTTTGTGAAATAACATCTTGTGTGAATTGTGATCATCCTTCCTAGCTAAGAGGGAGTGTTAAGGATATAGCTTTAGTCGTATGATGCACAAATGCTTGGATGTATTGATGACAATAGTCATCTTGATCTATAATATGCTTGAGAAATTCAGTAACATATATGTATGTGTATATGTGAATGTATATGTGAAATTAGATACATTCACATACACCCATACACATATGTATTCATTTATTCATGAGCATGACACTATACTATAAATCATGGTGAGTAATATCATCTATACACACATGTATACTCATGCATGACATGACTATATGAAACCAAGAAATCGAGTAAACTATGAGACCGATTCAATTATCAAGTACACACACACACACACACATGCACACGCACACGCACATGCACACACACACACGACAAGTAGATTAAACTTGATCATCTTTTTTAAAAGTGATAATGATCAAACACCAAATGAATAAACTATTGGTGTCGACTTCTATTCATTATTTGGTGTCAATTTTTATTAACTATTGGTGTCAACTTATATTTATTATTTGGTATCAGGGCGAACCCACAATAGTGGGTTATAATTTTTTGCCTGAACAGACACTGAAGTCTACATTTTGAAAAAAACTGTCATATTCGGATGCATATTATCGTTAAACCGTTTGAAATTGGAAGATGAAGTAAACTAGAGTCTTTTAGTATTTTCTGTCTAGATTCTAAATGTATTTTTTCCTTTTTTTTAATTGATTTGAATGACTTTTTTTTCTCCCACGAAAACTGCTATGTTGCTGAAAACATCATTTTCAAAGAGTTACATTGATTTCATAGAGCATTACTTTTTTACTAAAATATATATGAATGTGCTTCTTTCAAATTTAGTTTTGTAACATCCATACAGAGGGCATGCAATTTGTTTGATGATATTATCATGATTATTTCATATTTTATGAACGTTTGAAGTTGAGTAAACCGTAATTTGGACATACCTTGCCTACTTGTGTATTTATCGAATTTCAATTTTTTTGATAGAAAGTAGATTCGGAGACGGAGGGCACTGTTATTTTTCAATTTTTTTTCTCTCTTTTCTACTATTTTTCAGTTAACGTTAAACTTAGAGGTTTATATTTGATAAAAAACCTACATTCAATGGACGTAAAAAAACATAGGCCTAATTAATTCAAAAATTGTCAAATCTATATTCTTTAGAAAGCTCATTTGGAGTACTTTTTCTATGTGAAAGGACGTCTCTTTATTCTTCCATTCGAGCCCTGCATTTGAGCCCCAAAGCCATGAAAACTTCAGACTTTTGTGAAACTCTGGAAATGACCTCTACTTAGGGACTTTCGATGGAAAGTACTTTCGATTGAAACTATTTAGTTTCTATAGAAAGTAATTTCTATTGAGAGTGCTTGCTTGGTTTAACATGAGTTAACCCATTTGGAAATCTATTTTTGATAGAAACTCATCTGTGTCGATAAAAAGTTATAGACGACTTTCGATAGAAACCTATGTCGGCCTATTTGGTGCCATTTCGGGTTTAGAATGATTACATATAAATAAATATATGTTTTCCTCATCTTATTAATTCAAAAGTTGTATAATAATTCAAATTTTGGAGAAGGAAAGTTTTGAAATTGATTTTTTTCAAATTTTGTCAAAATTTAGTGGAACAATTTTGCAACTTGTGATGGGAAACAAAAATAGAAGGCTAAATAAGGGTACACGACATTATTCAGAAGAGACTGAACAAAGAATACATGAAGAAGCATGGGAAAAATATTATCATAGGAAACAAGATATTTCTCTATCTCTTTATCTCTCTCTCTGAACATTTTAAGTTGATGGTTACGACTTGTCTTAATGAAACATGCAAGCATGATATTGCAATACCTAATTAGACCCAATTTGATAAAGAAGACCTAATTAGACTTAATTAGACATATTAGGACATAGTTAGAACTAAGACCTAATTAAAACCAATTAGACCTATTAGGACATAATTAGATGCAATTAGACCTATTAAGTCCTAATTATGATGAACTATAACTAATTGAATTTTTGAAAATGATAAGTTGACAATCACCGAGCTGCAAAAGTGAATGCAAGACATTAAATCAGTTAATGTATTATATTGTCATTGATGTCAACTTGATATAATCTAATTGTTCATACACATATTGTCATAAAATTGAAGAGACCAAAGAGAAAAAGGTTATGCTAAAACATAAAATTTCAGTATACACCGAGTGACAGTAAACACCAAAGGATAGTGCACACCAACGGACAGTAAACACTGAGAAGTTCATAGTGTATACCGAGCACAATAGTAACTGAGAAAGCAGTTACCGAGAAAAATATATTTACCGAGCACAACTGGAGTCAATGACTGAGCTAATTGGAGTTGATGACCGATTAGAACTGAAGTTCAAGAATGACAAAAACACTTAGCTGGCAGGAGCTATATTTAGAGATTGATTGATTGATTTATTCTTAACGATCAGTTAAACTAAAGCATGAAAGAGATTTAAAAAGAGTTTTATTCCCATCTATCATGGAGAGATTTGTGAAATAAAACTAAAGAAGAGCTTTATGGATTAAAGAAAGCATGGGGATTTTTATGGATCAAGAAGTGATCTACAATAAAACAAGGAAATTGAGTGGATAATCATGTCTATATAAAGAGACAAGCAACAAAGGACAAAGCATTCACTGAGCAGAAGAAAAAAAATAAAGAGAGAAAAGGAATTGAAGAGCATATTGATTAGAGAGGTATTATTATACTAACAATAGATCTGAATATCTACAAGTTAAAGTTATATTATTGAACAGATCATTTACTGTATCAGTTTAACCATTGATACATAAAATCTCTTAACCGAGTGGGATTTAATCATCCTTATTGTATTGAGATACTCAAGAGTATCAAAAGGTTTTCTTGTTGACATCATAGTGAATGCTAGGTCAATAGACAAAATATTAGTTTTGAATCCTCTAAAAAGGTCACACTAAACAGTGTGTTTGTAACCTTTAACGGGGTTTGCTCTTCACCAAGCTCACTTTAGAAGAGTGAAAATTTTGGGTTACCGATCCCAAGTTATTCTTCCCTTAACAGGGTTTCCACATTAAAATATATGTGTCAAATGTGTATTTCTCTCATTGCATTGATATTTTTCTTTACACATTACTGATATTGGACTGTTCCGTAAACACTAAGTTTATTTGCTGCTACTTGGTCAAGTCTAGAAAAGATAAATAATACATCTTACCAAGCAGTTTATATTTGTGAAAGTTATTTAAGACATACATCTTGATGGAATGAAAGATAACTAGAGGATATTATATTTGAGATATAAGTTTTGGTTGGATTTTTGGAATTATTTTAAGGCCATTGATTCACCCCCCTCTTAGTTATTCTAACAATTGGTATCAGAGCTATGGTGCTTGGAAGAAAAGTTTAAAGGGACTTAAGATAAAGATCAAAAGATGAGTAAAAGGGATGTGCCTAAGTTGAAAAAAGACTAATTTGCATCATGGAAAAGTAGGATAAGACTTCATCTATCATGTATTGGAAATGATGTCACACAATACTTGGATACTGAATATGTTGCACCTACTGGACCTCTGATTGATGATCAATTGAGAGAGAAACATGAACACAATTATATGATGATATAACTTGCTTCTTCACTATCCGATGTTGAATTTGAAGATGTCAAATCTTGCACCTATGCAAATAAATGTGGAACAAAATCAAGCTAGTACATGGAGGAGATGAAAATGTGCTGAGAGCTCAACTGAAAGCCTAAGAGGAAAGTTTGTTGACCTGAAAATGAAAGAAAGAGAGAACATCACTCAGTATAGTAACATAATCAAAGATGTTGTTAATGATATCCAAGGAGTAGGAGGAGTACTTGAGGAAGAAATAGTTGTAAGTAAAATTATGAGAACCTTACTACTTTTTTATGCTATTAGAGTATCTGCAATTCAAGAAATGAGAGTAGTATCTAGTAACAATGTCACTCTTGATAGTTTGATCGGTAGACTTATTTCATTTGAGATGAACAACTATGACAACATTGTCTTACCAACTATTGAGTCTATATTCAAATCTTCTCTGAAAATAAGCAAATTTAGTCACAAAAACACTATGAGAAATGATAGTGATAGTGATAGTGATGAACGAAAACTTGATGAACTTGAAGCACTAATGGCTAGAAGACTACATAGAGGTAAATGAAGATATAAAGGTAAATTACCATTGGTCTATTTTAATTGCAAATGTATCATTTTAAAAATGGAAGCACTTCCATGTTAAGAATTTTTAGCCCTCATTAGGGGGGTGTTTTTGACCACCATCATATTGTTCCCTCATTTTTGCATCCTCTCTTACTTCTGTGTCTGTTTAGGACCCTGATTGGGCCTCTCTGGGCACCATCTATCCCAACTGACACATTTTCCAAGGGTCCTAATTCCCTAGGTCAAGGTCAACCTCGACCTTGACCTAGGTCAAGGTTGACCTCAACCTTGACCTAGGTCAAGGAAAACCTTGACCTTGACCTGGGTCCCCCTTTCAAATCTGAAAGTCTGTCGGCTGCCATAGGTCATCAAAAATTTATTTCCCGCTTTCGGGTCAACTGTTTTGGGTTCCAAAGTGATGATTCTTAAATTATATTTAATATAGGTCCTCTTCTATGGGTATGGGTCTAAATGGAATTTAATTCTCCTATGTAGGCCTCTGTAGAAGATTGTGCCCTAGTTTCATATAAAAGGAAGTTTTCTCCTCTCATTTTCTCTAAGTCTCTCTATGTGAAGCACTAAGCAAGGTTAAGCACGAATTATCAAATAAAGAAAGAAGTTCAAGCTTCCATTGTTCTACATGTTTTCAAGCTTTAAAAGTGTGTAAGTCTTCCTCCCAAGCATTCAATTTCTCCATTGAAGATCAAGGATTCAAGCTTTCAAGCCTTTGAAGGGATTTGGTTCAAGCATTTCAAGATTCATCATTCAAAGCCCTAGATCTATCCATCATGATGGTGTGATCTTCCTTCAAGATCCTTTTGTGCATCCTCAAGACTCTTCCATTATCCCTTCAAGGTGGATTCCAAGCATACATTCATGGAGGTTTATGGTTTCTAATTGAGCCCAAGCTTTCATATTTACATACTTGTTTACATTTGAAATACAATTGCATATCTATTGAATATCATAGCTTCATTATTAGATTTACTTCTACTACTTACTAGCATTCTTTATTTTAATTATTGATTTCAAGGTTAATTCCTAAATTGGGGTTTGACTAATGCAAATCCCTCCCCCAACAAACAATCCATTTTTCTTATAGGTACAGGTTTGGAATAGCAGATCAGAGTGCAGATTTGGATACCCTTTTCAGTAAACTTTCAGGATCTAAGAATAGATTTTCAGTCTGAGACTTTTTAGGTCGATTCTTCCCTAGGTTGCAATTGGAAATTCTGGGTCAATGGTGACATTTACTTGAGGGTACAAATTAGAACTATGTCAGAACTGAAAAATATTTCTGGGTTTTGTTCATCTCTGTGTTTCTATTCCAGATCTGATCTCAAATTTTCTAGAAACTCAACACAAGCTTCATAAAACAACATTCTTTAGATCTACAAAATTTCAAGGTTAGTAATTTTCTCCTATTCAATTCAATTAAAGTTATTAATCTATCTAAACCTATCACACACTCTCTCCTATAAATCGAGAATTATGGTTTTTCTCTTTATCCCTATCCTTTATAGGTTGATTCACTTATGCATTGATCCTTTCTTTAGGGTTAATGAATTTGGATCTTCCCTTTAAGAAATTTGGGATTAAGAGGACAATCCTACCTTATTCATACACATTTTAATAAATACATCTATTTTAAATGTAACATTAGGTCATCATTTGTATTTCATATTTTACATTTTGGTGACCCCTATTTTGGATGTTACATTTTGGTGAACCTGCGATAGACAACTTTTTCTGTTTGGTGTTAGATTTACATCTTTTATGCAAGATCTTGCATGCATACTAAATTAGTTTTATTTTATGCTCTTGCATTTTAAAATACAAAAAAATCCACATAATCATAAAAATATAAAAACACTTCTTGCATTTCATTCACTATGAAGATCTTTAAGATGCTTTGGGGTATGACTATTTTTCTCATTATGCTTCTTTTAGCATGTCTTTATAGTACTTATGATTTATATAAGAGTATCATCCATTTCATTATGTTTTTTAATCTTCATGTTTCACTTGCTTATGCTATTTTGAGATTAACTAATGCTATTCTTCCCACTTTCAAAACTTTCATTAAGGATTTGTGTAGTGGACTTATTGCTCTTTTGGATTTTGTGAAGAATTGGGTAGATGATACCCCATATACTAATCTTCCTAATCATAATCCTATCATTCCTAATCTAGCTCCTAATTTTCCTAATCCTAATCCTATCAATCCTAATACAATTCCAAATATTCCTATTTCTATTTCTCCATCTTCTATCCCTAGTTCTTCCCACATTTATGATGGGGCCCAAGCTAGGATTCATGATACTGATGTCCGAGAATTCTTTCATTTACCTTCCCCTTCTTATCCAATCCATGATGATATTAAAGGGAAAAACAAGGAAACCTATTCTCAACCTATCATTCCACCATATACAAAATTTTCTCATGAACACCATAATCAATCTCCTCCCGTAGAAGCTTTGCAAGATATGTACACCACCGAATATATTATGGTAGATAAACAAGGCTATAAGGGTTTAGGGATTGGTATCAATGAAAAAGGCATTAAAAACCTGATTCATTCATCTCCTAAAAAAGATATGCATGGTACAGGTTTCCCACCTCCTCCAATCAAGGTAGTTGATCTTAAACATTGTCCTCCTCTTCATGTTCTTCTTGCAACACCTTCTTTAGATCACCCTGATACTCCTTAAGATGTGGCTAAGAAAGTGTATGCCCAGTTAATGAATTCTAAGAAAGAAATCTTTAAACCTATTCCAAAAAATGCTCTTTCTAAATACATATGTCTTTTTCATTATAGTAATACACATTTACTTTCTGATTGTGTGCATTTCAAATTATATGTTAGAGAAAGAGCTGCCTTAGGAATTATTTCTCATTCCCGTGCATTATTACAATTTCTTCATAATTTTGATATGGGGCATTCTCCTCATTCTTCTATAAGTTAGATCATATTTCTCCTCTTGTCTCTTAACTGGGGTGCAAGAGGTATTTAATTCCAGTCTTCTAGGATCCATTATGCTCTTAGCATGTATCTTGTTTTAAGTTTAATTGGTTATTTTTTTTATATTCCATCCTTATAATTTTCTATTACGATACATACTTTCTTCACTTATAATCATTCAGGATATCTTTCTTAGGACATTTGTGATGAAATATAATTGATTGAATGTTTGAAGATGTTAAGTTGATGATCATGCAAGGCATTAAATTATTTAATGTATTATATTGTCATTGATGTCAACTTGATATAATTTGTATGGTCATGGACATACTGCTAAAGACTTCAAAGAACCGATGAATCAAAGGCTATGATATCAGTAATGCATATAAGTCAAGTATTCATAAAGTGACTGCATACACCGATGGAGTGCACACCGACAGATAGAGTAAAATAAAAAATTCATAGTGTTACTTGATGAGAAAATGCACAACATTACCGATGAACAAAGTCACAATGTTTCCTGACGAGCAAAGCACAGTGTAACCTGAAAGACAGAATTACAGTATTGCCTAACGGAAAAGACAAGGACAGAGATCCCAAAGACAACTAAAGTCACACCAATGGAACAATCAGTTGTCACCGATGACTAACTGAAGTATTGACCGAAAGAATAGAGAGTTCAGAAATGAAAAAAATGTTTAGCTGTCAAGAGCTAAAATTAGACTTAACTAATACTTATCATTGTTTTAATCAACAAGATAAAGCAAAAGATAAGTAAAGGATTTAAAGCTTCTTTTTCTAGTTGGCAAGAATATCTCTACAAGATAAAAAAAAGAGTTTTTCTTTAAATCTAATTGGCAAGAATTTTGGATCACACCAAGAATCAAGAAAGCTAAGAAATGCTGATATCATGTCTATAAAGAGATAACCTAATTCATTACGAAGGTGGTGAATGGGAGTGAAAAGAGAATAGATGCTGAAGAGATATTGAAGGAGAAGAAAGTCTTCATTCAGACCTGATCAACAAGCTGAGGAAAGAGCTAAATTTTATAGACACTGATGAATATTAAGACAACATCACAGAGTAGAAAAATGTGGAGCAAAGGTATTGAATTGATTATATTGATCAGAGAGATAATGCACTTACCATAGATCTGAAAATCTATAATTCAAGTTGTATGTGTGAAAAAATAACTTTACTATTTCATTTTAACCATTGAAGCATCAAGTCTCTTAGCCAAGCAAGACTTAAAAGTCTTTTAAAATTGAGATACATCCCAAGGAGTATCAAAAATTTTGATGATACAAAGTAGCATTGGATATGCCCGATACCCATTGATAGGCCAAGTGAGTGTTTGATCAAGGATGGTAGCATTAGATGCCAGATACTAAGTGACAAACTATCTTTTAAATCCTCTAAAAAGGTCACACCTAACAGTGTGTTTGTAACCTTTAACAGGGTTGGCTCTTAACCGAGCTCGATTCAGAAGAGTGAAAATTTAGGGTATCGGTCCCAGTGGTTTTTCCCCTTTTCCACGTTAAAAATCCATGTGTTATGTGTTTATGTTTCATTACTTTACTGTTTTTAATTTCACATAAGTTATTTTGGATTGATCGGTATACTCTAGTTATTTACTATATTTCGGTAAATAGAAGACTGCTTATCAGTAAACATATAGAAGAAGGTTTTACAAAGAATTTTGACAAGTAGCAATTTGATATAAGTATTTCAAGGCATTCATCTTGTAGGACTGAGTATAACTAGAGGCTTAAAAGTGGTAATAAGTTTTAAGGGTTGATTTAAGGATTAATTTTTGAGGCCACTGATTCACCCCCCTC
>MU226902.1:58390-78745 GCA_018584345.1 Thuja plicata
TGAAAGAATTATTTAATTAAATAAATGAATTATTGCCACATGGGTGGCTTTTCACATTGTTTGAATTATTAAATTCAAGTGAGGATAATCCATTCAAATAACCAAATAATATTTAATTCCCTTGATGAGTATTAGCTAAAGGGGGTGGGATTAATTTAATTTAAAAGCACTTAGGAATTTAGAATTAAATTAATTAATCATAAGGATTTTTAGCTAATAAATCTTGAAAATTTAGGAATTAAATATAGTGTAAGATTTATGCAAATTTAGGTTTTCTGCATTTGAGACTAAGTCAATTAAAGACAATTAGGAAGGAGAATTTGCCTAGTACAATAGGACTTCGATGATGAGAATTTGAAGAAATGCACCAAAATTGATTAGAATTGTAAAGTGCCAATTTTGGGGTATTACATTTTTCCCCTCTTTTAATTGATGTGCGAGCAACACGTTGATTCAAAGAATAGTCTGATGTGACAGATGAAGATTTCAGGAGTCTAGGTTAGGTTTCCAAGACACCGATCAGATCGAGAAGCAAAACCATCTTCAGAACAAAGCATGATTCTCTGAAGTCTAAGTTATATTGTGAAGACAACGGTCCAAATACCAATTGAGAGAAAATTGGAATCGGGGTTAGATTTCCCCAATGTCCATTGATAGTTGATGAATATTTAGGACTATCTCCAGAATCAGGGTTAGATTTCCCTAATACGAAGGTTAGCCCTTTGAGATCCGAGTTAGGTTGCCCAAATAACAGTCAAAAAGAGCTTTTGAGAGTCGTCTTCAGAACAAAGCATGACTTTCAGGAATTAGGGTTAGATTGCCCCAATACCCAATGAGATTTCAAGAATCATCTCCAGAATGAAGCTTGATCCTTGGGGATATAAGTTAGATTGCTTAGATACCTAGAAAGATAGATGACAAGATGAAAATATGTGAGGCATCAAGATGCCCCTAGAGATTCAAGATCATGGAATATCCAATTTTGACCATAAGGTATGAAACACTGAATATGCCCCAAGTGATGAGATGCCCCTAGAAATGGGGATTTTTTATTTAGATCTGACTGATTCAAGAATGATGCAAAAAAATTCAATGATGCATTCATCCTACCCCCTCGGGAGAAAAATCGAAAGATGAAACAATAAAAAGATGATCAACAACAAAAGATTGCAGTAAGATCGAAGATCCAGAGGAATTTAGAGATAGATCAAGAGAAGGCAGAATCAATTTAGAGTGATTGGGAGGTCTTGTTGACTAGGTTTGACCATAGTTGAGAAAGTTTGACCAAAATTGACTAGAGTGGAATTTTGATGAAAAGATTGCAGAAGCTGAGAAAATGATGACAAGAGATGATTCTGACAAGAAAGTGATGTCAGAAATTTGACTGCACAAGCGTCAGAGTATGTCGGTCCCAAAATTTCAAAATGTGATTTTGAGCTAGTTAGGAGTGTTGGATTTCGATTTCGATCATGAAAATGGATTCAAAATGGTCAATTTAGCCAAGGGTGTAATTTTTGCAGAAAAATGAAGCACTTTTGAAAATTAGGTCAAAAGCTATATAAGGCCCGGAGGAGTCATTTTCAAATCATTATTATATATCATCATTATAAGGACCAGAGACTTGTGCAATCAAGAGGAATCCAAGACAAAAGATGAGAACCTTCAAAGAATGAGAAGACAATGAAGAGAGCACAAAAAATGTCGCTATGCAAGCTTAAAATGCGAATGCAAGTTAAAGCTAAATGCAACCCTAGGACTTGGTTGTTGGACTCATCGCATAATTATCATCATCGAGTTCTTTAGGTATCGGCCAATCGCAAGATGTCATAAAACCCTCACTAGCCTTGCAACCACGAGAATATGAATATGACATTAGTCTTTAGATTTGTCAGAATGAGATGTAAGCATTAAGGCACAAGAAGCTGGAATGACCTGAACACCTATTCCTTTTGATTTAGCAAGTTAACCTAAGCATCAAAGCATAGTTGCTAGAATGACCAGAATGTTGCTTGCATACAAACACGCCAGACACACGAGAGGGTCCCTTCTTTTGCTAAGTGATTGATAAGAATTCATGTAGTGACCCTTACGTTCACCTCACAGGATGAGCACCTTGCTTGTGCTGTAGCAGAAAGAAGCCACTCCAAATAGACAAGGAGAAGAACCAATCTCACCAAAGTTTCCATATAAAAGGAGTCAAGGTACACATGGCCATCCAACATGAGATGGAGGCTATCATAGTGGACACCCCTCTTATAGGTATCCTTTGGATCATTGGAACCAAACCAGCAAGCAGAAAGAAAAAAAAAGATCATGCCCCCAGTCTTCGTAGCTCTTGGTCAAGAATAGATGTCTTGGAGTTGCTCGAGGGAGAATGACAAAGTGAAAGGAACAAGCACACAAAGGAAATCTCATCATGTCTCAAAGAATCACAAATCAAGTTTCAGTTTGAGTTTAGCAGATTCAAGTTGGATCAGAAGGAACAAGCACAAGAAGATCTCAATAGAACGGTGACAGTAGGCAGACACAGTGAGATCCACTGGTGACTATCATGAGAGAGAGTCTTAAGAAGAGATGAGGTTGCTACAGAGTATTGGTAGGAAAATGCAGTGAGAACCACTAGTGACTGATACGAGAAAGATCCTCAAGGAGAGAGATTTTAGCAAAACATCAGTAGGCAGACATAGTGAGAACCACTGGTGACTGATGTGGAAGAGAGTCTCAAGGAGAGATGAAGCACTATGAACCATCGACAGGCAGACACAGTGAGAACCACTGGTGATCAATGCAAGAGGAGAGAGACTCCAAAAGATAGGAAAATTCCCCCTAGACTAGGAAGATGCCCCTGAGTATGACCAGTTTCAATCCATGTGAAGTCGAGAAAAATCTCAAAAATAACTGAGAGCAAATGCATGAGCGAGCAAACTAAAGAAGGAAAGAAAACTAAAGCAAGAAAGCAAACTAAAGTAGGAAAGCGGGAGAGAAAACTACAAGATAGAAAAAGGATGTCACGATAGATAGAGCATTGTGGAACAAGAGGTACCTGTTTACCAGGTTTTCACCATCTTGGTAGAAATTCTATTTTTTCTACCATGACGCCTGTTTACTAGGTTTTCATCAATGACATTTTTTTTCAGGACATTTTGCAATTTTTAGGATTTTCTTAGAATAGAGTATGTACATGAGCATTCAGAAGAAATCTCAATTGTAGAACTTCTTTAGATGAAGAGTGTTGATAGGCTCTTTGAGCTGTTCCCCCTCTATGGTAGAAAGTTGGTAAGTGCCAGACGCAAATACTAAAGTGATAACATACAGACCAAGCCAGTTTGGTTCAAATTTTCCTTTCTGGACCGCTGCTATTGATTCTTGGGGTTCTCTCTCAAGACGAGATCACCCATTTGGAATTCCCTTGGTCTGACCCTCTTGTTGTAGATTTTAAATATTCTCTTCTGATATGCTTGGAGATGATGGAATGCCACTTTCTGACATTCATCTAGTAGTTCTAGCTCTTGAAGCCGAGATATTCTGATATCATCATCAGTAATGAGGCCCTTCAGAGAGACTCACAAGGTAGGAATCTCAACCTCAATAGGAAGCACTATATCTGCACCATAAACTAGAGCAAAGGACGTGGCCCCTGTTGGTGTTCATATACTGGTGCGGTAAGCCCATAAAGCCGAATTAATCTGGAGATGCCAATCTCATCTAGATTTGTGTACTGTGCGGTGTAAGATCTTGAGAATAGTCTTATTTGAAGCTTCCACCTATCCATCACCCTGGGGATAATAGATAGAAGACCAGTGCTAAATAATTCTGAACTTAGTGCATAATTCTTTTAGATCCTTGTTCTTGAATTGCCCCCCATTATCAATGATTATTGATGAGGGTACACCATATTTGTAGATGATGTAGTTCCGTATTGTAACATAAGAAAATGTAACATTTGAAATAAGTGGGCGAAAGATAAGATATTCCTCTTTTATGCCAAGATGCACAAAGGAAAGATCCAAATTGATCAACTTAAAAAGGATCAATGCACAAATGAATCAAGCATTTGGAAATGAGAGCAAAGAGGAAATTCTTAAGTTCCCTATTTTATGGAAAGGAATCTGTGATAGATTTAGAATGATTAAGGATTTTAATTGAAATGGATAGAAGAAATGCACTAACCTTGAAATATTGTAGATCAAAGATTGTTGTTTACTGAGCTCTGTACTCTATTTCTAGAAAAAATGAAGTATGATCCGGAACCAAAATGCAGAGATGAACAAAACCCATAAATATTTTTTTGATCTGACACCGTCTTATGAAAAAGGTTGACCTTGACCCACAAATGTCACCCCTGACCCAATAATGTTGACCCTGACCTACACAACCTTGATAGAAAATCTGTTCATGGAGCCCGAAAGAAAGCCAAAAAAGGGTATCCAGATCTGAGTCTAAATTCGTAGTGCCAAACCTGTACCTATGAGAAAAAGAGGTTTGTTTGTTGTGGGGGAGGGGTTTGCCTTGGTCAAACCCTGGTTTTGGAATTAACCTCAAATATATGTAATTGAAATTGCAGAAGTAAACAAAGTAAATGCATAAATTCACCTTGCTTGTAAAAGTCATTGTGGAGGATTCAAATCCTTGAATCCACAAGTATGTATGCACCAATGGATCTAGAATGTGGGATGTCTTCAATCAATTTTTTGTTGATCTTCAACACCAAATCTTGAATGGGTTCTTGATTATGAAGAGGCTTGGAAGAAGATGGATGGAGAGATCACCAAAAGGGCACTATGTAACTTGAATCCTTCAATGGCCTCCGATGGATCTCTTTGAATACTTGAAGGCTTGATGGTGGATGAATCCTTGCTTCAAATATTTCTTTATTTCTTGCTTGAATATTCACTTGATGATGTTTCTCAATTGCTCAAGGATGCTTAGGCTTCAATAGAGGACTTAGAGAAAATGAGGGGAGAAAGGCTCCCTTTTATATGAAATTAGGGCACAATCTTCTAAGGAGGATGAAATAGGAGAATTAAATTCCAATTAGACCTTTACCCCTAGGAGAGGATGTATATTAAATATAATTTAGGAATCATCACTTTGAAACCCAAAACAGCTGACCTGGAAGCGGGAAATTAACTTTTGCAAAGACCAACATCCAGAAACTGTGGGACCCTAAGATTTGAACCTTGGGTCAAGGTCAAGGTCGACCTTGAACTAGGTTAGGGTTGAGGTCAAACTTGACCTAGGTTAGGGTCAAGGTCGACATAGACCCAAAAGGTCAACTCTGACCTTGAGGTCAAAGACCTCAGATCTGTAGTCCAGGATGCCAAAATCTAGATGGAAAGAAGTGGAAAGAGAGGCAAAACAGGGGGAAAGCCAGGTCAAAGTCAGGAACCCAGTCAAGGTGCTTGATATGTCCCCTAACCACTTACTCAAAAGGCTAAACCAGTCTCTAATGGAAGTGATTTCATTTTCCAACTATACATTTAGCCCCTACTTTAGAAAGAGTATGGAATCAACACAAACTCTTGGTAAAGGAGATCATGAAGAAACGATAATCTTATTGAAATCAAAAGGGACAAAGGAATCCTTAAGCCCCGAGGGACTTAAGTCTTTATCAACCCTGAGATTACGATAAGAGAGACATCACCAGTTAAGGAGAGAGAGAGAGGAGTGGTTAGCTCACCCAGTAAGATGTGTGTATCTCATTATGAACCACAAAAAGGATAGGATGGCCCATCAAGAAAGCACTTGATAGTCACCCCATAAAGTTGTGCGCCTTCTGGCAGCTTTGTGCATGTATGTAGTGCGTCTTATGATGGATTTTATGAATTACCCATGGATCCATATTCTTATATCACCATGGAATACATTTGTAAAATGTGTATCTCTTCAGGATTTAGCAACTTATGTGTGTTACCTTCTGAGGATTTAGCATATCAAATTGCAATTGAATGCGTATCTCTTCAGGATTTAGCAACTTATGTGCATTACCTTCAGAGGATTTAGCATGCTGCAAAACAAAATGTTAGAAAAAAAATGCATAAAATAAAATGAGGGAGGTAGTATATTGTTAATCTCTAAGTTCTGTTGATGATTAGTTCCCAACACTTAGTCATTTCATTAGGCAGTTTTAGTTGGCTATCACTGTGGTTGAGCTAAAACCATACAAGGCCGAGTAGTTTTTAGTTTTCCTAGTTACATTGCCGAGCCGAGTAGAGATAGAGATGTTAAATGCCGAGCGACAGACAGTCAAGTGCCGAGCAGAACAATTTTTTGTATACTTATCAGGAATGATACAAACTTAAAGGATAAGTGATCCGAACGACTTGTATAAGATTTTTGGGCTGACATTGTGTGCATTTAATATTCTCATATGGAGTTAGTTATGCATTTAATTGCTTTATCCTATGCATGAATCATTGTAAGCATTAATTGTTTTACCATCAAGGCATGGATATCAGATCTTGATCGTTGTTCTAGATCTCACTGTCAGATCTGTATAGATATATTAGATTGCTTCAAAACCCTATTTTGGAGGTATGTGCAAGAGGCAGAAGAGTAATTGATAAAAGTGACTGCATTTTGATGTGAAATGCACAGAGGGTTATTTTGTTTAGAAGCAGAGATCAAGCAGAGCATAACATAGTGAACAGAAGAGTAAAGGGATATTAGATTATAAGATCAGAAAAGATACTGAAAAGAGGAGATTCATCATTAGCATTAGAGTGCATATCAAAGGATCAATACTTGAGACTTTCTAATCATTGTATCAGGTGAAAATCTCTTAACAGAGTGGTTTTAGCAGACCTTTATTTATCTCTTAACAGAGTGCTTACTTCATTGTAAGTTTAAATCCTTTAACAAGGTAGATTGTAATGATCTGAAGCTTTTAATAGAGCAAAACTTTAACAGGGTAGATTACATTTTGTAATCAAACATTGTAACCTTAACAGGTACACTTTATTACTATAGTAGTGGAGAATTTTGTGGGTATCATCCCCACCCCAGTTTTACCTATTTGGGTTTCTGGGTTACCAAGTTATTGTGTTATGTGTTACTTATTTCATGGTGTGGATTCTATCTGAGATTAAATTAGATTCATTTATGCATGAATGTGTTATCATTTTGTTTTAAGTGTTTATATTTGAAGATCTGATTTAGCCCCCCTCTTAGTATCTTGCTTTCCCATTATTGTATTTCCAACAATTGGTATCAGAGCTAGAGTTCTCTAAAAGGTTATAATCAGCTTGAGAATAAAGATCTTGAAATGGAGATCTATAAGATGGGTAAAGTCATTGAGAATCAAAAGATTGATGTTCAGCTAGCACTCCAATAGCTTGAGTTTGCAAGACTAGAATTAAAGAAGTCCTTAACTGCAAGGAAAGATTTGGCCAAACAAATGAATGATACTCATTATCAGGAAGAGGACACTATAAATCTATTTTAGAATGGAGATTCTACTGAGAGAAATGCAGCAATAGCAGATCTACTGAAAATAACAATGCACTGTGTGAAGAAGTCAAAAACTTGAAAAAGGAACAAGAAGCCCAATAAATAAGAATGTGTGAAGTTGTTGAACATAAAAATAAAGCTAAAGATGATAAGGCTATGGCAGAAGAAGACAAGAGAATGCTGACTACCAGACTTGATGAAAGAACACATAATGTACAAACCATGACAGTTAATCAAGTGGACATGGAAAATCAACTACTACTTGTGAATCAGGAGATCAACAGGAAAGACTTGGAGATTGTTAATCTTAGATCTGAGAACAGTCAATTGAAAGATAAATTGAGATCTGAGAAAGAAATCAACAATAGAGTAAATGATCCAAGTGCAGATATGAGATACTTTGAACAATTGGTGGAAGCATCAAGAAGACCTAAAGATTCTTCTGGATTAGGTCACACTAAACAACATACAACCACTGAAGATGGAGAATCATCTAAGATAGGAGAAAGAAAGAATGCAAAACTGAGAAACAAGAAACCTATTTGTCACCACTGTGGAAAACTAGGTCATACAACAAACATATGCTGAAGAAAGAATGGTAAGTTCAATCCTAAAACCAACTTTAATGGTTATTGCTTTAACTATAATAAGTTTGGACACCAAGCACATGAATGTAAGGCAAAGGCAAGAAAAAAACCTAGACTCAATGGTAATTGCTATAATTGTCACAAATTTGGTCATAGAGCACAAGATTGCAGATCTAAAGGTAAAAAGTAATTGACATAAAAGGTACAAGAGAAATCACCAACAAAAGGCAATACTCACAATTGGGATTACAACACATGGCATAGTTTTCATTACTGTGGTGAGTACAGACATGTTCTAGAAAATTGCATAAGGACACATTTCAGAGGTAAATCTAAAAGTTGGATGAATGGAAGCCTAGTTTGTCATAGTTGTCTAAAAATTGGACATACAAGGCAAGATTGCAAGACTAGAGTACCAGCTCCTACTGTTGAGAAAATAAGGGAACAGATGAACAAGACATGGGTTAAGAAGGCTGAACCATGCAGTAGTGAAGCTAATGAAGCCGAGGTCACCCAATCCAATGGATCAGGTGATCACATCATCTCCAACTAAGAGAAAGAGGTATGTAAGGAACTGTATTTAAAAATTATTATCTTACATCAGTTCCTAACGTAAAATGTACAAAAACTCCATATTTTCATATGTTAAGATGCACCAGGACATATTTGAAGATAAAATGCCAAGATGAGAAAATTGCACTATAGGTGCCGAGTACTATTCATGGACACTAAAGCCGAGTTCTTTAGTGATTGCCGAGTTTTGTTGGCTGAGTAAATTTTTGTGAAGGCCGAGTGTAGTAAGCCAAGTGGGATGCAAGTTGTGTTGAGGTCGATCAGGATAGCTGGCTTGCACTAACTCAATGGGAAAAACATTTAATGCTCACCTACCTTTATCCTTTTGTAGCTTATAAAGGATGAATAGTTGACAACTCATTTTTACCTTGTGATTTTACTATTTATGGAGCGATTGAAGCGATTTACAGAATTGATCTTAACGAGGCTAGGAACAAAGATTTCATCAGTGTGCTGACAGAAATCTTGAAGTGAATAGTGAACAAAGAATAGTGCGAAGCATCACTTACTAAGGTATTATGTTTTCCATCCCTCAAACCCTAAATTTTAGAGTTATGGCTGCAAGTTCTTCCGCACCAGCCAAGAACATGGAGGTAGAACAAGAACAAATTCAGTTGATTTGGAGTGATGAATGTGAACCTCTCAACTTTCAAGCCATTCTTAAAAGTGCAATACAGAGTGATTTGATAGGAGCCCTCTCATCCATTCCTCCCAAGGTACTTATGATTCATGATGTTCGATCATGCTATATGGTTAAAATTGGAGAAATAGGAGACAATGAATTGAGGAAATCCTACAGTAAACTATGTGAAAATGGAGTTCTGAAGGAAGAATTCAAACACTTAGCTGAAAAAGGGTTAACTCATGCCCTAGATTTTCCCCAAGGTTTTAAAGATGAATGGATAAAAGTTATCCTTAGCCGAGTTCACGACATGAGCATGTGGCTAGACAATGGACCAGTCAAGATCACCAAGAGTATGATTCATCAAGTGACTGGATATCCTGTAGTAAATGGAAAGCGAACCATGAGGGCTAAAAACAAAGAGGAAATTACATTGAACATTGGAGCAGTATGGAATAACAAAGGTATGACTATCTCTACAATTACTGATCTAGAACTTGATTTTGGAGTAAGGTTAATTGCACACAAGTTCTATCAGTCCAGCAGATTGCTACAACAGGCACAGTTAGCTGAGAACCTTGCATCAATCAGAAAGGCTAAGAGCTCATCATGTAAGTTTGGTTCTTTACTAGTTTGTATATTTTTCTACATTCAGGATACATTTCCTACTCCAGGAAATATTGTTTGGAAAAAGGATAGGCCCATTACAGTTCAGATCAGTGAATGTATAAAGAAACTAGGGAGCAATTTCAATAGCATTATGGGTAGCGATTTTGTAGAATTCAAGAAGAGAATGAGATTAAGGACTAGGATTCCTAAGTCACTAGTGGAGAAACACTATGAGGAAATATTTTTTCTAGTTGACACATAACACTTATATCAAGGCAGTAACTCCTAGAATAACATGTTTGGAGCCATTTCCATTTGAGATTAATGTTGATGATGCATCAGCCACCATCATTGCACTCTTAGCTGAGGCAATTGACACCATAGCAGAGATATTTGGAAACTATGATGAAGCTAAGGCTAATATCTCTAGAAGTTTGAATGAAGGAACTATGGCGAGGAAAAGAAAGAAGATAGTGAAAAATCTGAAGAAAATGGTTGGCTTGGGTAGTGATGAAGAACCTAAGGATGCACCTCTAGGTCTGTCCACTGGACAAGGTGAGGATATTTCTACTGAGGAGGAAGTCAGTGCATCAGAAGAAATTACACAGAAGGCTAAGGGCAAGAAGCCATCAATTGTTATTGTAACCAAGCCTAGCTGAGAAAAACCTAAGGTTACACCTACTGTAACTAATCATCCAAGGACAAGAGCATCTATTGTTACTTCCCCAGTAGAAGTGCAAAAAAAAGTATATGACAAGAGAAAATTTGCAGAATGTACTTCTGGTAAGGAAGCAAAGGTTGCTCCTAAGGCTGAGCCGAGTAAGCCAGCAAAGAGACCAAGAAGGAAATTAAACTTGAAAATAGATAGTGATGAGGAGAAGACATAAAATGATGTACCTAGCAACATACCTACAACTTAGTTCAAGAAACCAGTGGTATTCCGAACCCATAGACTATATTGATAGAATTGAAGGAGGCATTGGATATAGAAACTATCAAAGGGAAAGACATTATGCTGCCGAGCATAAATTCTCCAGAAATGAAGAAGAAGAAGATCTTGAAGAAAAAGTCACAGATTTTAGATGTAACACTAGATGAAGTCATTATGATTCCACAATGGGATCCCAATGAGTTATCTTTTGAAAAAATTGGGACTCTTCAAAAGTTACTTAAAAGGAAGAAGAGACAGGAAGAATTGAAGATAGAACAAAAGCAAAAGTAGGTGTTGCATGACATCAAAGACATATTTACAAAAGCTTTTGACTTAGAGGATGAAATGCCTCAAGCTCCAATCATAGATCAACTCATCACCATTATATAGAAAGTAATAGATGAGGACATAGACAGCAATGAGAAGCTTCTACAATGGTCCAGGAGAAGATTTGAGAGCAAAGTTCTAGAGAAGATCTCAGAAGAGATAGCAACAAAACATGTTGAACTTTCTATTCTTGTAGAAACCTTAGAGAAAGTTACAACCAATGTTTATTCTTTGTATAGGAAATTATGTGATGTTGAATTTTTCACAAAGGATAATTTACAGCTTGTTGAGAAGCTACAATTAGATTTGAGATCAACTGGTAATACTTTAGGTAAAGATACTACCTCCAGTTCTTTACATTTTAATAAGTTGATAAATGCACAAAGGGGAATGACCAAGCTTATGGCTGAAGATGGTCACGTAATGGCCAAGTTGATAACTATTTAGACAAGCTTATTGCCTCACTTGGAGGTAATATAGAAGGAACTCTCAAAAGCAAAGGAATTATCACAGAGCAGTGTAAATCTATCGACTGCCGAGAGTTTAGTGAGTCTAGCTGCCGAGCTAGAAATCAAACTGGAAGTTATGAAGGTTGCAAAGGACAGCTGGGATACAACATTTGAATCCACCCTGCAGCTTCATAAGCAGTTTTTGGATAAGTATAACTTAACCCCACCAGCAATCAATGAAAAAAACAAGGGGGAAGTTAGTAAGGAAGTAAGTACTACTGAAGGAGGAAGCTAGTACAGATGTTAGTAAGGAGATATGAAAGGATACATCAGTGCAACAAAGGTACACTTGTATATAATTTTTGAAGGCATTGTAAAATTTTTTTTATAAGTATATTCCTAGGGGATATACTTAGCGTACTTAGGCAATATTTTGATGAAATGTACAGAAGTAATGATAAGTGTTTTTGCCACTAATATCAAAGGGGGAGATTGTTAATCTCTAAGTTCTATTGATGATTAGTGCCCAATACTTAGACATTTCATTAGGCAGTTTTAGTTGGCTATCACTGTGGCCGAGCTAAAACTATACAAGGCCAAGCAGTTTTCAGTTTTCCTAGTTACATTGGCGTGCTGAGTTACATTGCCGAGCCGAGTAGAGACAGAGATGTTAAGTGCTGAGTGACAGACAGTCAAGTGCTGAGTAGAACAATTTTTTGTATACTTGTCAGGAATGATACAAACTTAAAGGATAAGTGATCCGACCGACTTGTATAAGATTTTTGGGCCGACATTGTGTGCATTTAATATTCTCATACAAATTTAGTTATGCATTTAATTTCTTTATCCTATGCATGACTCATTGTAAGAATTAATTGTTTTACCATCAAGGCATGGATATCAGATCTTGATCGTTGATCTAGATCTCACTATCAGATCTATATAATATATTAGATTGCTTCGAAACCCTATTTTGGAGGTATGTGCAAGAGGCAGAAGAGTAATTGATAAAAGTGACTGCATTTTGATGTGAAATGCACAGAGGGTTATTTTGTTAAGAAGCAGAGATCAAGCAGAGCATAACACAGTGAACGACAGAGTAAAGGGATATCAGATTATAAGATAAAAAAAGATACTAAAAAGAGGAGATCCGTCATCAGCATCAGAGTACATATCAAAGGATCAATATTTGAGAATTTCTAATCATTGTATCAGGTGAAAATCTCTTAGCAGAGTGGTTTTAGCAAACCTTTATTTATCTCTTAACAGAGTGATTACTTCATTGTAAGTTTAAATCCTTTAACAAGGTAGATTGTAATGATCTGAAGCTTTTAACAGAGAAGACCTTTAACAGGGTAGATTAGATTTTGTAATCAAACATTGTAACCTTAACAGGTACACTTTATTACTACAGTAGTGGAGACTTTTTTGGGTATCATCCCCACCCCAGTTTTACCTATTTGGGTTTCTGGGTTACCAAGTTATTGTGTTATGTGTTACTTATTTCATGGTGTGGATGCTATATGAGATTACATTAGATTCATTTATGCATGAATGTGTTATCAGTTTGTTTTAAGTGTTTATATTTGAAGATCTGATTCACCCCCCCTCTCAGTATCTCACTTTCCCATTATTGTATTCCCAATAGTATATATGCCCCCATCCTTAAGATGGAAAAGTACATACTATTTTGACATGTTAAGGAAAGAAAAGATCATGGATAAATCCTTCTTCAACAACAAGACAATATCCATAGACAATACCCAGTCCAAGCCAAGAAGGTCACAGCTCCTATGAGGCCATGGAAGGGACGAATGCAAAGAGATATCATGCAAGAAGTGAAAAAGTAACCCTTGTGAGGGATACCACATGATTCAGTTTCCAAGGTGAGATATTTGTCAACCATGGAAGCCCAATGTCAAACAAAGAAAAAGGTTATGATCAAGGACATAGATCCTCAATGCAAACAAAAATTTTCATGTATGATTGGATATCACATAATAGATAGATACTTCTTAACCAAGGGAAAAGTGAATCCCGGAAAGACAGAAAAGAAGGAGATGTCATCCTTGCCCCCAAGCATGGGAACAAGGATGAAAGGGGACCTATTATATCACTCACAATACTATGCAAGAAAATGAGCCCCAAAATTTTAGGCTAACATTGTTTACATAATGTGGAATTCCATAATAGGAACATAAATGTTATTTAGAGAAAGTAGGATTAAAATACAACTCATTTCCACATGATATATAAATAAATTTACTATCAATGAGTTGCCTAATCTTATAATGTAAAGAATGACATTCATTAGTAGAGTGATCATGAAATCTATGATACAAACAAAAAGGAAGAGTCTTCAAGTGTGGACTACGTTGCTTTTTGCATTTAGGTCTAGTAATCATCTTAGCACGAAGGATTTTAGACTAAAGAACTTCTTGGTCAAATTCCTTCATAGGTTCATCATGTTTTGAAGTGTTATTTGAGATGTTGGTAACATTGATGTGTTGTTGAGGTTTAAATCCCAATCCATAAGAATGCTCATGCCCCCTATTCTGTAAGGGCATTTGAATCCCCTGTTTATGCTTACCACATCCTTGACCATGGAATCCTTGTTTAACTAGTAAATGATAACCAGGACCATAACAAGAAGCCATATCAGAAGGAGTCAATGGAACTTCACTAGTTATTATGTCATCATTAGTAGGTTTGATAGATTCATGGTGGGTAGAAGAAGCAAAAAATTTATTATGAAGGGAATGAGAAGTAGAAGGAAAAGCTCATTGTTCAAACTCTCTTTTTTGCTTCATAAAATCAAGATTAGAAACCTTATACTCTCCAATAAAGGTAGGAGTAAAATCCAAGGTTCCCAAATCATCTCCAGGAAGAGCATTAGACGAAGAAATATTACTATTAGGAATAAGAGTATTGTGGGTTTGAATATTCAAACAAGGATTTGGCACAATATCTGCATGAAGTGTATACACCATGTTGTTGTTAATAAATTTGACTTTACGGTGAAGGGTGGAAGGAACAACATGCATCTCATGAAACCAAGGTCTACCCAAAAGGAGGTTATAATGAAGAGATCTAGGCATAACATGAAAAGGAGTATTCAGGATGACCAGACCTGCTTTGATAGGTAAGGTAATGATGCCCAAAGTGTTCTTATCAATGTTATCAAAGCCACGTATAGGATTATTATCAGGTTGAATAGTTGAAAGATCAGCTTTAATTGATTTGAGCATGTCCACGCTACAAATATTAAGCCCAAATCCATTATCAATAAAGTTCCTACAAATGATACTCTTATTGATAGTAACAACAACCATAAGGGCATCATATTGCTTCTAAACTTCTTTAGAAGGTAAATCCTTTTGATTAAATACAACGTCAGGAGGAACCAGGGTAACATGCATGCATTGTAAGAAGGCATTGATGTTTTCTTGGTTAGGAGGTGGAGTGGAAAGAGTTTCTAGAGCTTTTTGCAAGGCTTCATGGTAGGTAGGTCAAGTTTGAAGAAGCTCCCATAAAGAAATCTTGGTAGGGGTATTGCGCAATTGGTTTATCATATCATACTCCATGCTACGAAGATGGGGTGGAGGAGGAAGAATGGGTTGAGAAGGTGGTAAAGAAGTAGGAAACACCGGATTAGGTTGAGGGTTATTCCTTGTATGATAGGTGCGAGCTATCGAATCTTCATCATTGAAAGATTCTAAAGACTCCATAGGTTTACCTTTGATAGTAATGCAAGGAAAACCTTTGATAGTCAACAAGGGTTTTGGATAAACCATGTTAGTTATCTCAGCACTACAAATAGATTCACAAGAAGGAAGAAAAGAATACATCCTAGGAGGAGACGAGGTAGAATCTTGATTATCCATAAGATCATCACTAAGAGGGAGAACATTAAGGGAATTCATATCATTCTCCGCTAATGCCTCATCACTAGAAGGAATCCAAAATGGAGGTAAAGCATCTATAATGTCTCCTTCTTTCTCTAAAATGTCTTCACAAGGGGAGTGTGTTTTAGAAAAAGAGTCACCATCATGTATGAATATCTCATCCGTTAATAAATCACCCTTTTGTATCAAGGCATCTTCACTAGGAGGGGATAAATCAATGTCTTTATTCAAGGATTTATCCCAAATAGGAGGATCATCCACAATGGATTCATGAGGAAGAGAGTAATCAACATCCAAATCTAAAGGTTCATCCCAAATAGGAGGATTATATTCTAAAGTAGGCTCATAGGAAAGACATATATTAGGAGAAGAATTAACATCAATCTTCAACTCATCTCCATAAAGAGAAATATGATGAAGAGAAAGATTAAAGTCATCTTCTTGCTCTAATATATCCTTACAAGGTAATACAAGAGAGGACAAAGCAACATCACATGCACTAAATAAATTCTTTCTAGATGTAACATAATGCAATGGTAAGGTAAGAGGAGGATGTTTTTAATCCCAAAAGTTATAGAAGGATGTTTGGAAAACACTTGAAACAACTTGTGGAACATGATAGTGAATAAAGAAATGCATAGAAAATAGATTTAAATACATCCAAATGCATTCGAATGAAATCTATAAGCATGAAAAATGTAAATGTTTTTGTATTTTTAAAGCAATTTGTGATTTTTAATTTTTGATATATAAATGCAAGAGCATAAAAGAAATCTACTTTTAAATGTATGTAAGATCCAACATAAGATGCAAATAACACCAAAAAGAAAGCATTGTCTATTGCGGGCTCACCAAAATGTAAAATTTTAAATAAGTGGGGGAAAGATAAGATATTCCTCTTTTATCCCAAGATGCACAAAGGAAAGATCCAAATTGATCAACCCAAAAAGGATCGAT
Source organism: Thuja plicata (assembly GCA_018584345.1). NCBI lineage: Eukaryota > Viridiplantae > Streptophyta > Pinopsida > Cupressales > Cupressaceae > Thuja > Thuja plicata. Next base: position 74,800 of record MU226902.1, read on the forward strand.
GCACAAATGAATCAAGCATTTGGAAATGAGAGCAAAGAGGAAATTCTTAAGTTCCCTATTTTATGGAAAGGAATGTGTGATAGATTTAGAATGATTAAGGATTTGAATTGAAATGGATAGAAGAAATGCACTAACCTTGAAATATTGCAGATCAAAGAATGCTATTTTATGAGCTCTGTAATCTATTTCTAGAAAATTTGAAGTATGATCCAGAACCGGAACGCAGAGATGAAAAAAACCCATAAATATTTTTCTGATCTGACACCATCTTATGAAAAAGGTTGACCTTGACCCACAAATGTCACCCCTGACCCAATAATGTTGACCCTGACCTCCACAACCTTGATAGAAAATCTATTGACGGAGCCCGAAAGAAAGCCGAAAAGGGTATCCAGATCTGAGTCCAAATCCGTAGTGCCGAATGTATACCTGCAAGAAAAAGAGGTTTGTTTGTTGTGGGGGAGGGGTTTTCCTTGGTCAAACCCCAGTTTTAGAATTAACCTCAAATATATGTAATTGAAATTGCAGAAGTAAACAAAGTAAATGCATAAATTCACCTTGCTTGTAAAATTCTTTGTGGAGGATTCGAATCCTTCATTCCACAAGTATGTATGCACCAATGGATCTAGAATGTGGGATGTCTTCAATTAATTTATTGTTGATCTTCAACACCAAATCTTGAATGGGTTCTTGATTATGAAGAGGCTTGAAAGAAGATGGATGGATAGATCACCAAAAGGGCAATATGTAACTTGAATCCTTCAATGGCCTCCCATCGATCTCTTTGAATACTTGAAGGCATGATGGTGGATGAATCCTTGGTTTGAATCTTTCTTGATTTATTTCTTGAATCTTCACTTGATGATGTTTCTCAATTGCTCAAGGATGCTTAGGCTTCGATAGAGGACTTAGAGAAAATGAGGGGAGAAAGGCTCCCTTTTATATGAAATTAGGGCATAATCTTCTAAGGAGGATGACATAGGAAAATTAAATTCCCATTAGACCTTTACCCCTAGGAGAGGACCTATATTAAATATAATTTATGAATCATCACTTTGAAACCCAAAATAGACGACCCGGAAGCGGGAAAATAACTTTTGCAAAGACCGACATCTGGAAACTGTGGGACCCTGAGATTTGAATCCTGGGTCAAGGTCAAGGTTGACCTTGACCTAGGTCAGGGTTGAGGTCAACCTTGACCTAGGTAAGGGTTGAGGTTGACCTTGACCTAGATCAGGGTCCAGGTCAACATAGACCCAAAAGGTCGACCCTGACCTTGAGGTCAAAGACCTCAGATCTACAGTCCAGGATGCCAAAAACTAGATGGAAAGAAGTGGAAAGAGAGGCCGAACATGGGGAAAGACAGGTCAAAGTTAGGACCCATTCAAGGTGCTTGATATGATTCCAAACCACTTACTCAGAGGGATAAATCAGTCTCCAATGGAAGTGCTTCCATTTTCCAACTATACAAGTATAAACATGGCCATAGATTTGCCATCAGCTACAATGGGGCACTGCCTCAATCCACTTGGTAAAATAGTCTATAGCAGTAATGATGAATTTATGTCCCCTTGAAGAAGACAGATGTATCTAAACCACCAAGTCAAAGGCCCACTACTGAAATGGCCAAAAGATGACGAAAGTAATGAGCTCCTTGGCAGGAGCGTGGATCAGATTTCCATGAAGCTGGCACTGTTTGCAAGATTTAGTAAATTGTGTAGCTTCTTTCTCCATATCCGGCCAATAGTAACCAGCTCTAATAAGTTTGTGAGCTAGTGTCAGGCCATTTGAGTGAGACCCACAGACACCTTCATGCACCTCTACTAACGCACGCTTGGACTCATCAGGTTCTAAACACCTAAGGAGGGTACTGTCTAGACCTCGCTTGTATAAGTCATTAGATATGATGACAAACCATGAAGCACTGTAGATTAAGTGACATTTCTCATTTTAGGTGTAAGTTTCCAGAATGATCTATTCATGAAGGTAGGAATAAATATGGTGGTAGCAGGATGAGTCATGTCTAATGACTGAACAGATCATCCGAGATTCATGGGAATTATAAGTAGGGTAGCATAACATCTCCACTAGGAATTTATGTCAGAAGTCATTTTTTGGCATTTTTAACATGGAAGCCAGAGTAGCCATGGCATCAGATGCTTTATTATCTGCCCTTGGAATTTGTTGGAAAGTAATGTGTGCAAAGTATTTCTTGAGATTATCAACAATCTTTTTATAAGGCACCAATTTTTCATCTTTTGTTTGGTAGATATCATTCACCTGATTGATAACCAACTATGAATCTCTAAAGACCTTTAGCTCATTGACACACCATTCAATAACGATCTTTAATCCATTAATCAAGGCTTCATACTCGACAGTGTTATTTGTGCAAGGAAACAACATTTTGTAAGATTTTGGTAATGAATAATGCTGAGGTGTAATGAACAAGATTCTGACACCTGTTGGGTGAATGATCCATCAAAGAACATGGTCCATGCCTGATGTGTGAGAAGAATGATGGAATCATCTAGGAAATTGATCCTTAATGGTTGATAGTCTGCAATAGGTTCCTTAGCCAACTGATCTGCAATTGCTTTCCCTTTGATAGCTTTTCTTTCAACATACTCAATGTCAAATTCACTAAGTATCATGACCCACTTAGCTAATCTACCCGTGAGGGAAGCTTTGCTGAGTAAGTACTTTAATGGATCAATTTTTGCAATGAGCCTTGTAGTGTGAGAAAGCATGTAATGCTGTAACTTCTGGGAAGTGAACACCGCCAAGCAAGCTTTCTCAATGGCAGAATAATTCATTTCATAGGAGACCAACGTTCTGCTGATGTAATAGATTTCTCTTTCTTTATTATTTTGATCTTCTTGGGCCAATAAAGCACCCAAAGATGTTTCTATAGCTAAGATGTATAAGATTAATGGATTCCCATGAATAAGAGGAATTAATATAGGTGGATTAGCTAGATATTGTTTGATTTGTTGAAGACCTTGTTCACATTCTTTATTCCATTCATAAGTCACACCTTTATGCAGAGTCTTAGTAAATGGCTATGACTTGTCAGTTAGCTGTGAGATGAAGCACCAGATAGACTAAAGCCAATCTTGAAGCCCTCTCATTTGATTGATATTGCAAGGTGGAGGCATTTCCATGATTGTTTGCACTTTTTCAGGATCCACCTCGATACCTTTTACGTAGATGATATAACCAAGCAATTTTCTGGAAGTTACTCCAAATGCACATTTCTTAGGATTGAGACGCAGTCTGAAATTTTCCATACAATCCAGTATAGGGCCTAGATCAGTAAGATGTGCCTTCCTATCCATGCTTTTAGCAAGGGTGTCATCAATATAATCCTCCATTGTTTTGTGCATCATATCATGAAATATAGTAGTGACTTCTCTCTGATACGTGGCTCCAACATTCTTGAGACCAAAAGGAATAACATTCTAGCAGAAAGTGCCCTATGCACAAGTGAAAGCAGTCTTTTCTTGGTCCTCTAGCACAATTTTGATTTGGTTGTAGCCAGAGAAACCATCCATTAGGGAGTAGATTTCATACCCTGCTGTCATATCCACAATCATATCAATGTTGGGTAGTGGGAAGTAATCTTTTGGACATGCCTTGTTTAAGTCCTTGAAGTCTGTGTAGACTCTGATAGATTTTTCATGCTTCAACATTGGAACTATGTTGGAGATCCATTCTGCATAGTCAATTTCTTTGATGAATCCAACTTTTAGGAGTTTCTCTAATTTTGCCTTGACAAGTAGAGCCACATGTGGATGCATTTTTCTGAGTTTTTGCTTGACTGGTTTTACTCCAGGAGCTATTGATAGGTGATGCATGATAAGATCAGGATCTACACCAAGCATGTCAGAGTATGTCCATGCAAATTTTATCTTTTTCTCTTTGAAGAAATCTATGAATTCTTTGA
>MU226902.1:90744-109607 GCA_018584345.1 Thuja plicata
AGTTATCTCTTTGAAGATAAATGAATATTTAATTCATTTATTTAATAATTGTTTTCAACATGTGAGATAATTGAATTCTTTTTAATTAAGAATTTCTTTATTTGATGAAATTAAATTAATTTAATTGGAAGAATTTAATTAGTAAGTTTAAATATTTGATTTAAACTATAGGAAATTGAGTTTAATTAATCAATTAGAGCTTAATTAATTAAATAAAGTTAATTATTTAATTAATTTTGGGGATTGGATTAGATGATTTGAGAAATGAATTTAGAAGAAAATAGATGATTAATTAATGATTAAGAAACCATTAATTAATAGATGAAAATTAGGGTTTTTAATGTAAATTCGCAAGCCTGTCCATTTTAGGGTGTCTACAGTTATTTTGTTGAAACTTATGATGACTGGCATACTTGTTGTATAACCGTCGACCGAAATGTCAGAAACAAAGGGATTTTTGCAAGGTATTGTGTGCACCTTTCACTCTAAGCCCTTTAAATGACCATCACTTTTACGATGAACCTACAATGCTAAAGTTGAAAAAGAATGACATGAATGCTATAAAAATGATGAGGAAGTCATCCAAACACTATGGGCAGTTGTCAAAATAATGATGACAATTATTTGATCAATTCATCATTTGTATAGGTTTCTCGTCGACTTTGAATGTGATGAAAGTGAAAAAAAGGGACGACATGTTTAAAAAAATAAAATTTCATGGAATGAAAGGATTGCAAGGAGTTGTCATCAAGATTAGCCTATTCTCCTTGAAAGAAGTTGTCATCAAGATTAAATTGTAGCCTTGTACAATTTACACCACATATGTTCCCTTTCCTTAGCATGTATTATCCTAGCTCTTATCTGAGCTCATTTATGCTTGAAATAATAAAAGTCTAGTGTCATATGTCCAAATGGTAATCATATTGGATACTCCAAGCTCAATATTTTACCTCTAATGACATTGGCCTAGTTTTATAGGTTAGTTGTGTTAGGGCACCCTTGACACTCCAATATTAGCCTTAATTCAAATGTGCCAGTGCCAAGTGTAACACCCCAAAATTGGCATCTTGCAACCCTAACCAATTTTGTTACTTTTATCAATCTTTTGAATCATCAAAGTCCTATAGTACTAGGCAATTCTGAGTTTCGACTGACTCTAATTGACTTAAGTGTCAAATGCAAAAAATCCTAAATCTGCATTGATCACATACTATATTTAATTCCTAAATATCAATTATAATTGGCTAAATAAATCCTATGATCAAATTAATTTAATTACAAAGGCCAAGCACTTAAATTAAATTAAATTCACCCTTTTAGCTAAAATACATAAAAAAGAATTAAATAAAATTTGATTATTAAATAAATATCCTCATTTCAATAATTGAATTTAATTATTCAAATAATTGAGAAATTACATTTATGAGGTCATATTTCATTTATTCAATAAAATAGTCTCTCCAAAATCTTCACTTCAGTTCAAAAATGGAAACTTTGAGTTAACTGTAATTCAAAAGTGCAACAAATCAGTTAACTGTTTCATTCACTCAAAAAGCCAATAGTTGACTGTTTCTCTCCAGGAAACTTGCCATTTTGAACTGGAATCTCATTCTATAAAAGAATCCTCTTGTCTCTCATTCAAAAGGAGGAGAATGGATTGTTGAAGTATCGAATCACTACTGGATTTTAAATTCAATATTTGTGTGCATTCAAGCTTTCATTTTTATCATCATTATTGCAATAGATTAATATCATTCCATCGGTTAATCATACATAGCTTAGTTTATTTTAAGAATTATTAGCTTACTCTCATCTCTCATTTCTATATTAATCTTGCATACTCATTTCTAGATTAATCTTGCATACTCATCTCTAGACAAAATATTGCATTTGCATTCTAGATTAAATCTTCCATTCTCAGATTGGTCTTGGTTGTTGGGCTCTCAGATTATGAGAGCTACTCAAAACCCCATCAAGATAGGAGGTGTGTGTGAGTTAATACACCTTCATCAAATTAGGACAATTAACTACAATTCTATGGAAAGAAATAAGAAAATTAATCTAAAGAATTGCATTTAACATCCATAACATCCCATGGTTCTCTAACTAGGCTTTGCAAGTAGAGCTCTCAACCTTAATCTCCACTAGTGACCATCCTAGAATGAGAAAAATATGATAAAATGCCTAATCTAGCTCTCAATTCTCTCAATTTGATACAAATATGAATTCAAATTCTCTCATGAAATGATATGATATCTCAATTTTCTATGAAAATTCTCTCACTATTGCTCAAGATGCTATGAAATTGCCTATAATGAGGATGATTTGCATTCAAATTTTCTAGGATTCTTTATGCTTGAAAAATGCTTGTATTTATAGTAAAATCCCAAGGGTAGGGGGTGATTCAATTGATCATGGGTTAATCCTTGGTTGAGTTTGATCTCTCAAATGGTTTCAAATAAGGGGACCATTTAAATGTTTTCCTCAAAGGGTGGGACAAGATGAGTGGATGAGATTTTAAAGGGTAAATGAGAGGTTGAGATGCAAAATTGGAGTGATCCATGTGCAAGTGTATTCTCAATTCTCATTGGCTCCTTTATTTGTGTTGAAAATATATTAGGATTTTAATTAATTCAATCATTTAATTAATTTTAGCCATGTAGGGAATAGGTTCAATTTTATTTTTTTATTTAAACTATACAATTAATTGATTAAAATCAATTGCATAATTTGATTGATCCTTTTAGGCTTGTATTTAATTATTTGATTTAATGATTAATTAATCCCTTGATTTAAATTTGATTTAATCCCCTTTGATTGATAAAAGTCCATTTAAATTGATTTTGATCCATTTTGAAGCATTTGATGAGATTTGCAGATTTTGATAATACTAAGACACCTGGTCAATTTTGGGTGTCTACAGGAGGCAACAGGTCGGCTCCTCTAGGCATGCAGGATGGATAAATTCATATTCATTCATTTATGTGACTAAGGAATAAGGACTATGTTGAAGTGTATGGCTAAGTAAAGAAGCCCACATTTAGCGTATACATTTTTGGCACCCACTGTGGGGCAAAAAATTCAATTTTTGGCCTCATATTTAACTTTTGCTTTCAATTCTATTTTCCGCCTATATGTCTCTGCAATGAATTCTTGCACAAAGTTTTGCATACAACTGTGTGAAGTTTTGCTTGTCCATGCAATTTTTTGCGTGGTTCCTGGTATTTCTTTGCATGGTCTGTTCTAGTTCTTCGTGCGAACTTTGACACCAGAGACTTTTAAATTGTTGTTTTTATATCTCTGTTTTCTGACTACCGATATTTGTTGTTTGCTTTGGTTTCCTAGTTTTATTTCTGATATAGCTTAACGAGTGGTCTATAGGATGAGATGTCAAAGACTCCTTCAAACAAAACTATGCATACTCACTGACTACTTGATTGCAGGACATCTATTAGAGCACGTTTGTCAAATAATTTCAAACCCACACAAATGTTGTGTCTATTTTCAATGCTTCATCTACATAGTATAATTAGGGCCTTGTTAAAATCTCTTAAGGGTCTTGATAGAATAATAGGGTATTAGGCTATTCATTACATGGAAGTGATGCCCATGAATGAATCTGAGACCTAGACATTGCTAAGGGATTGATACCTGGGGGAGCGAGGAAAGGTAACAAATTGATTGACATATCTATTAGTGAAGGGAGTATGCTCTTCTCTCTTTGAGAGAGTCAAAAATCTAGAAGCTCTTGGGTTTGTTGAAAGAGGAGTTAGCTCAGTGATGAACATATTTGGTGTGTTTGGGTGAGGTGTAGAGGTAGAGGAGTATTCTCTTTTCCCTTTTGGGAAAATTAGAAACTTAGACCCTTGAAACCAAACCAAGTCTAAGTCACCTTTAGCAGGTGTGTCGAAAGTTGAACCTCTGAGAATGACCCAAGTGGGTACACACCTTTCACTGGTGATTCCACCCCACTATAATAAATTTTCTTTGTCAAGAAAAAGACTCCAAATCCATGTTAATTTCTTCCTGTTGATTCTTGATGTCGAACATCTTGAGGAAGCCCTGTCTGTTGTACTGAGTAGTGCTGCCCCCAGCCTTGCTTTGCAGGGGTGTTCACTTGTATGTGTTGGTGTGGCTATATGTCTCAACCTTTCTTGCAAGGCCACCATAGGTTAATGTGAATAGAATCCTATTAAATTTTTTTGTAGCTAGTTTCTTACCCGGTTCACCTCCAAAAGGGGGCATAATATTTGTGCAGGGAGGGAGATGATTCTCTCCCATTGATTCTCACCATAGGCATGCACCTGGACATTTAAAGGTGGTATATGAAATTGGCCCCTACTTCAAGGGTGTCCTTTGAACATATATTATTGAGTCCTTGGAAACACCAAAAACATAGACACTCTTTTGGGAGTGACGTGGTTGTGTGAGGTGCACACATGCACATAAGTTGTGAGGCAAAGATTTTGTCTTCTCTACCATTTTTCTCTTAGGGATAAATGAGTGTCTTTTACGAATCTCCAAATTCTCAAAGTGTTCAAACTTTTCAAGACTCCCCTATTCTTCTGAGTTGCCTTGTCCTCGGTTGAATTGTTTTCGACTACTACCTATATCACAACTGTTTGAAAGTCCAAACTCTATGCTTGTCAACAACTGGTTTTGAAATGTTCAAACAAAAACTTTTGAATCTAAAACTATCCAAAATAATCTGAAAACTAAGTAATCTATTAGTGAATAGTCCAATTTGTGTCTTACAATCAAGTCCTATCTCAAAAATTGGTCCAAATTGTCAGTTTCTATAAAAATTTGCCTGGTTTTCTACAATATTTTGTGCAAAATTTTGCAATCTTTGCACCAATAAATGCATATCTTTGTATGAGGCTCTATGAATCTTTGCATGATGTTCTTCTAGTCTGTTTTCCTTTGAATTAGTAGTATTTCATACCAAGTTTGCATTTTTTTGCTTCAAGCTGCAAAGTCTTGCGTGAGCCAGTCCAAATATTTGCACAAGAAAGTACTTCTTCACGTGAAACTATCCCATTTTTCCATAACAATGAGCTATTTTCTGCCTTTCCTTTATCACTTTGCTTAGTCTCATCTCTATTTGGGTATGTCTACACATTTTCCTATCTATACACAGTCTACAACTGGATGTCTCAGGTTGAGAACTACGTGATTCTTGCTTGAAGTTGTCTTGTCTCTTATCTACCTACTTGTTCTGCTGTGTTGTCATACCTTGCAACACAATAGTCATATCTTAACTCTTCTAGCGTTATCTCTGATGACTCATGCCAGGTATATTTCACCTATTGGCACTCTTGTGCACTTATCTTCAGACATAGTTTCAAGTGTAGTCCTAGTTCACTCTCCTAACATAATCTTTGTCTATGACTGTCATGACTCGAAGTAGCAATGCATTCCCCTTACATATCACTAGAGGAGGTAGAGGTAGACCCCAAAATTGAGGAAGAGGTCATTCCAAACTTGTCACCTAGTCCGAGTATAGTAGATGATCCTCACATTCCTCTTCACCAGCTACATCTAGTGAGGGATCATCTTGGTCTCTCTCTCCTGTCATCCAACCTCGTGTTAGATGATCATTCCCAGTGAACTTTAGTCAGGTCCAAAACCCATTATTTCAAGAGCATCAAAAATCTAAAGTGTTGTTCCCTGAATCTAAATTTATCGACAAAACAAGGGTTCCTATAGGTACAACACCTCATCATACTCAACCTCCTCATAGTGAGTCTTTTCACACTGAACACTTGCATACCAGCAAGATAGAAAACCAAAATCAAAAGGGTGAACACAACAAAGGTAATGATACATCTAAAACTACCAATGGTAAATATCATTATCAAGAACCCCCTAGTGATGAGGGGAGATAATAAATCAATAAGATATAGCGGATGCTCACAAAAATAAAAACTCTCATAAAATGATGGAGATCCTCCTGAAGGAAGAGAAGGAGAAATATCTCCTCAAGCTAGCTAATCAAGGGGCCAAGTTACCCTTAGACTACAACATAGAGACTCTTGTCACAAAGGAGGAAGAAAATAAAAAATCCTGATTATAGAAACAAGTTCAAAGCATGGAAGAACAACTCCTTCAAGTCATGAAGGATAAGGACAAACCGGCCACATAGTTCATGTTGGATATCATTTGTCCATTTCTATTCAACAAAAGTCTTTAGATACCTCCTTTTTCTAAAGGAGTTGAACTTCCCAAGTATGAAAAATACTTGGGTACCTCTGATCCTCAAGATCATCTGAGAGACTTTGGTGCTCTATCTATGGAGTTTGTACATGACCAAACTTACCTCATGTATCTCTTCCCATGTAGTTTGGGGGGGTCTTCCATGGAGTGGTTCTCAAGGTTACCTACTGGCATCAAGACTTTTGATGAGATTGCCAACCTATTTTTGCAACACTACTCGCATAACATCCAACATCTAGTTAACATCCATGATCTTTGTAGTTTAAAACAAAACCATGGGGAACCTTTCTTGACATTTCTCCAGAGGTAAAGATAACTTTATACAAAATATTCTAGTAAGATACCTGAGTTTGAAAAACTTGACATCTTTTTAGACAATATTCTTCCCAATTTTGGGTACCAAGTACAGCTGCAAGGTCCTTTGACCTTTGATGATATGATCAAAAAAGCTGTGAGAATTGAAACATTCATGGTCAGGAAAGGAGAACTAGCCCTATACAAGGATAACAAATAGTGGTCCTCCTCTATGATCAAAGACAAACCTAAGATTTTGAACAAGAACTGGGATATTATGAATGATGAAGTTGTTGAAAACGTAACTCCCAAGCCTCTGAAGGATGCGTTTAATCTTACTACCACTATGCAGGTGGCCCAAGCCACTGAATAGGTTGTGATAGAAACTAAACCACCTTCAAACTAGTCTAGATCTAAACTTTGGGCTCCTCAACCCAAGCATGAGTTTACTCCTCTAGGATAACCCCTCGACGTGGTTTACAAGACTCTCTTGGAAAACCAAATACTCACTCCTATAGACAATTCACGTCCTTTTGATCCACAACCACACCCTTCTTGGTGGAATAAATTTTCATACTGCGATTACCACAAGAACAAGGGTCACAAAATAGCTAGCTGCATGCAACTACGACATAAAATCTAGGACCTTATCAACATTAAGGTTGTTGATGTGACGAGTCATGACAAGAACTTAGATCACTAGGCATTCAAAGACCCCTTTCCTTCTTAGTAGAAACGTGAATCCTCTAAAGGTTAAAATGATCATGCCAAGGTCAACTATATGTACACTAATAATGATAATTTCAATAATATGGTTGAACCAGTCAATGTAAAATACTGTGACATTATTACCATCAAGGGAAGAGAAGACACTCCCAAACACAAAACTCCCTTCATCTTGTGAGGGCCTGTGTCCCATTCCTCTGAACAAGAACAATCATAGGTTTGTGCAAATGCCATTAGTTGGTCTCATGTGAAGATCATTATCAAAAGCCCTGAGCCTTCTAAATCTGCACCAAAACAACCTGTGGATAATATTGTTGTTGGCGCTACCAACAAGAATTTGAAATTGGTCCCCTCACCTAATGCTACTAATTACAACATACTAGACCAATTGCGAAGAACCAATGCTTAGATTACTATCTTTGAGCTACTAAAAATCTCATCTTCTCATAGGGAGATTCTTGAAAAATCCCTCACTAAGGCTAACATTCCAAAATATTTAGATTTAGACCGGTTTCAATCCATGGTAGGTCACCTGACCTCATCTCATTACTTGTCTTTCTCCAAGGAAGACGATAATTACTTGAGTCATCCGCACAATAACCCCCTGCATGTCAAGGTCATGATTGACCCAAAGCACATCTACCATGTTCTTATAGATAATGGCACTGGCAATTAACATCTGCTCTGCTAACTTTCTTTCTTAGTTAGGCTATGGTGAAGACTGTATAGATTCTCATAAAAAAATCACCATTAAGGAATATGATGAAGATGAGAAAAAATCCAAAGGGCTAGTTGTGTTACCAATTTGAGTTGGACCTATTGAAAGGGATGTTATCTCTCAGGTGTTCAATATTCCCCTAGCATACAATATATGGTTGGGAATAACATGGATCCATGAAATGCAGGCGGTTCCTTCAACCTATCACCAGTGCATAAAATTCCCATTCCAAGGATCAAAAGTGACTGTACCTACCAATACGAGCTATGATTGCAACATGCTTACGAAATCTACCGATAACTTTGTTCCCACCAACAAAGAGTCTACTGAGTTCTTCAATGCCAAGCTAAAGGAAATGGAAAAAAACTCTAAAACTCAAGGATACTGGCTTGGGGGGTATCATATTGAACCTGTGTTATCAATAACGTCTCTACCTATGTCCCCATATTCTTATGGGAAGCCTTCTAAGGACAAAAAAATTTCTACTACTCCTCAAACAAAATATTATGACACCTTTTTACAGGCCACGACGCCACTAGAGGAAGAAGACGAAAATAGGGCTATTACAGCCTAGATCTATAAAGGGGAGGATACACATGAGAAAATCACTCCATCTTACGAAATAAAACTTGTACAATATGAAAACGGTCTAGATATTATGAAGTGCTTTGGCTATAAAGGGAATGGAACTATAGGAGTGAACAATAAAGGATTTCTCAAACCACTTGAAGCTATTGGTAGACAAACATGTGACAGTATAGACCTAGGATTCAAGAAAATCCCGTTTCACTTAGGGATTAACAAATTTGTGCCAGAAACAAATCACCAAATGGAACCTGAAGGCACATGTACAAATTAAAACTTAGAGGAAAACTCTGATGATGATTCCTTTCCTTGTCCTATTCCTCCAAATATTTCCATGTTCTTTGATGAGCCAGATGATTTTATACCACGTGTCAGTACAATCGAGACTAACAACGACTCTGATGAAACTGCTTCACTCGCTCCGCTAACATATGAGCGATTGAGAGAGACACAAGATCTTGGTCATCAGGGTGAACTACACATGCCACTACCTTCCCAAGAGAAGTTTCAACAAGAAAGAATCCAACAACTCATCACTAATAGACGAGATGAATATGAATCAGATGGTGCTACAAGTGGTGATGAGGCACCTATCTCAAGTAGTATTGACTCGCACGAGTATGAAATTGCTTCCCTATCTGATGCAACCTTTGACAGGGATATAGATATTGTACATACATACAAAAACCCTCTCAAAATAGGTGAAGGGTCTAGTGTTAGGAAAAACCAGTTTGATTCCATCAATGTTAACTTGTCTTCTACTATGGTCGCAAGGGGTCAAAGGAATTAGATTGCACCTTTGGATGAGATCGCTTTAGGTCTTGACTTGCTAGTCCATGCTTTTGATGACTACACCGTGAATGCACTAGAAACTATCACCTCTCTCCCACTCTGCCATCGCGAGCTCATAGACTGGAACTCTTCCTCCCCATCCAATGAAGTCCTTATGTTCGAGAATGACTATGCTCTTTTTGCTACCTTAATGCTATCAAACTAGTAACGTCCTCCACCAGCGAAGGCAGTGTCAACATGACTAAAGTCAATATCAAGTATCTCAGTCACAAAATTAAAAGAAGAAAGAATAGGCACTCCGATGGTGAAAACCACATTGTGGCAGTATCAGAGCATAAAAAGTAAAAATAAAGGATGTATCCGAGGGTGAAAACCTCTCTAAGGCGCCTGAGGATGGGATACTTGATATGCTTCCAAGTCACTTTTAGGAATGGTCATCGGTGCTGATTGAACTGACTCAACCTATGAAATTGGGTACAGAAGTAGAACCTCAAATCATTCATTTAGAACAATCATTATCTAAGGAAGAAAAAGAGGAATTCATTGCCTTCTTTCAGAGAAAGAAGATCAACTTTGCAGGAACATATTCAAACATACCAGGATTGGATCCTAATATAGTCATGCACCACTTTTCCATTGCACCTGGCGTCAAGCCTGTCAAAAAAAAGCTTTGTAAGATGCATCCACATGTGGCACTACTCGTCAAAGCTGAACTGTAAAATTTTCTTAAAGCTTTATTTATCAGAGCAATTGACTATGCAGAGTCGATTTCCAACATTGTTCCAGTATCTAAACATGACAAATCAATCTGAGTTTGCATAGATTTGCGAGACTTGAACAAGGCATGTCCTAAAGATGACTTTCCATTGCCCAACATCGACATGATTGTAGACATGACAATAGGTTATGAAATGTACTCACTGATGGACGATTTCTCTGTTTACAACCAGATAAAAATTGTACTAGAAGATCAAGACAAAATTGCTTTCACATGTGTGCGGGGCACTTTCTGCTATAATTTCATGCCTTTAAGGCTCAAGAATGATGGAGCTACATACGAGAGGGCTGTCACCACTATCTTCCATGACATGATGCATAATACAATGGAAGAATATGTTGATGACACTCTAGCTAAGAGAATATAATGAAAGACACACCTTGTAGATCTAGGTCCTATGCTGGATCGCATGGAATAGTTCAATTTATGGCTTAATTTGAATAAATGTGCATTCAGAGTGACATCTGGAAAACTACTTGGTTATATCATCTCTGAAAAAGGCATAGAAGTAGATCCTGAGAAGGTCCAAGCCATTATGGAAATGCCACCACCATGCAACATTAGTCAGATAAGGGGACTCCAAGGCTTCTTACAGTCTATTTGACGCTTCATCTTACAATTGGCTAACAAGTCACAACCCTTCACTAAGACTTTACACAAGGGTGTGACCTACAAATGGAATGAAGAATTTGATAAAGGGATAACATAGATCAAGCAATATCTTGCAAATCCACCAATACTGATGCCTCCTATTCCTGGGAAGCCACTCATCCTTTACATCACTACTACAGATACATCACTGGGTGTCTTGTTAGCTCAAGAAGATCTAAAAAATAAGGAAAGAGCTATCTACTAAATTATTAGGATGAGCATCAAGTTTCTAGATGAGTCCATACTACTTCTCACACATTGATCCTGGACTATGTTCTTTGATGGATCATTCACCCAACAGGGGTCAGGCGCTGGGATAGTATTCATCACGCCACAAAAGTACTCTTTACCCAAAGCAATCAAGATGTTGTTTCCTTGTACAAACAACATCCCCGAGTACAAAGCTCTGATTAATGGCATGCAGATCACCATAGAATGGCGAGTAGATGAACTCAAAGTCTTTGGTGATTCACAACTGGTCATCAATCAAGTAAATAACACTTCTCAGACAAATGATGACAAATTGGTGCCCTACAAGTGGATGGTCGACAACCTCTAAAATTAATTTGCACACATCATGTTCCAACATATTCCAAGGGTAGACAACAAAGTGGCTAATGTAATAGATACTCTCACTTCTATGCTATAGATGCCTGAAAAAGACTTTTGACATGAATTCCTAGTGGAAATGTTACTCTACCCAGCCTATGACTCCCTTGAATCTCAGATGTTCTATTCTGTCATTGGACACAATTCATCCCACTACCATCACATATACTCCTACCTCCATGACCAAATTTTTCTAGATACTTACACCCAGAATGAGAAACATCACCTAATATAGAGTGTTGCACGGTATGTTATCATAGCTAACAACTTGTATAGGCAAGGTCTAGACGGTACCCTTCTTAGGTGTTTAGAATTGGATGTGTCTAAGCGTGTGTTAGTTGAGTTGTATGAAGGCATCTATGGATCTCACTCGAGCGGCCTGTCACTAGCCTGTAAAATTATTAGAGTTGGTTACTATTGGCCAGACAGGGAAAATGAAGCTACCAATTATGCTAAGTCTTACAAACAATGTGAATTACATGGAAATCTGATTCACCCTCCAGCCAAGGAGCTCATTTCATTCATCACTTTCTGGCCATCCCAACAATGGGCCTTCAATTTGGTGGGTTAGATTCATCCTTCATCATCAAATGGACACAAGTTCATCATAACGACTATAGATTATTTCACACAGTGGGTAGAGGAAGTACCTCTCTCTATAGAAAATAGAAAATCTGTGGCAATGTTCATACTCAATTACATCATTTGTAGGTATGGTGTATAATCAATGATAATGGGGGGTAGTTTAAGAACAAGGATATGAAGGAGCTATGCTCTAAGTTCAAAATCACTCAGCACTGGTCTTCCATCTATTATCCTTAGGGTAATGGATAGGGAGAAGCATCAAACAAAGTGATCCTTAAAATTCCACATCACACAGTTCATAAATCTGGACAAGATGGGCATCTCTGGATCATTCCAGCTCTTTGGGAATATAGAACAAGTATAAAAACACCGACAGGGGCCACACCCTTTTCTTTGGTTTACAGAGTGGATGTTGTGCTACCTATTGAGGTAGAGATTCCTACTTTGTGAGTCTCTCTAAAAGGCCTCATCATTGATGATGAAAAAAAAATATCTCAGCTGCAAGAGTTGGAACTACTAGATGAACATCGACAAGTGGCATTCAATCACCTCAGATCATATTAGAAACAGATGTCTAAGAGCTATAACAAGAAGGTTCAACCAAGGGACTTCCAAGTGGGCGATCTTGTTCTGAGAGATAACCCTAAGAATCAATAGCAATAGATCCAAAAGGGAAAATTTGAACCGAATTGGATTGGTCCGTATGTTGTCACTGTAGTATTTGGTTTTGGCACCTATCAACTCTCCACCACTGAAGGAGAGAAACTCAAGGAGCCAATGAATGATCTTCATATGAAATGATTCTATAGCTAAGACATCGTCAGAGTGCTCATGTACATAGTAAAGTCCTAAAAAAATCCTAAAATTGACATATGTCCTGCAAAAATTCAAAAAAATGGAATTGTACTACTTGGTGGATGAGGCTTATCATTCACAAAATTCTTCTAGTCTTACAAGAAATGACAGTAATGGGAATACTTTTTTTCTTCTTTTCCCCCAAAATCCATCTAGATAAGTTTTTGTATACCTTGTCACGAGGGCACATGGCTTGTGTTGGCTTTGGTTTGATGAGATTTCCCATAGTGCTACAACTATATCTACCTATTCATAAGATCTCTGCTATATCAAAAAATACCAGAAAGAATTAAAAAATTCAAAAATACAAAAAAAAGAAAAAGAAAAAAGTGCCATTGATGAAAACCTGGCAAATAGGTGTCATGGTAGCAAAAAATAGAATTCCTGCCAAGAAGGTGAAAACCTGGTAAATAGGCACCTCTTGTTCCGCAATGCTATATCTATCACAGCATCACTTGGCTCTATACAGTTGCTTTCCTGCTTTTGTTTTCTCATGCACATACTCTCAATTACCATCAAGATAACACCTTACATGGATTGAAATTGGTTGTACTCTAGGGACAACCTTCCTGGTCTAGGGGGAACTATCCTATTACTTTTCAGGATCTCTCTCACATCAGTCGCCAGTGGTTCTCACTATGTCTGCTTGCTGATGCCTAGCTATTACTGACATCTCTCCACTTGAGAATCTCTCTCATGTCAGTCACCAGTGGTTCTCATTGCATTCGTCTACTGTCGCCGTACTGATGAAATTTCTTGCACATGATGTATACTGACCAATTGACATCAATCCATTGAAGTTGGAGTTGTACTCAATGCTCCATCTATCGATACCCCATCTTGGAAATTCTTTGCTTCATTTGTACATATCTTTTAGTCACTTTTGTGACACTCTGGTTCTTCTGAGAACCCACCTGTCTTGAAACCACTCCAGAGTCATAACCTAGGGGTAATTGAATCAACTTTGTCCTCGCAACATGAGCCAAGTTAGTCATCAATGTTTTTTACTAAGGGCATGGGTCCCCAATTTGATCATATCTCTAGATTCCACTAGAGTCAGAAATCTTGTCATTTATGAAGGACAACTCACTACTGACACAAACAAGTGTTTCTCAACACTGCAATCAATAGTGTTTCTTAATTCTATCTTTGGATACATATGTGTTTCTTAACACACATTGGATATTGCAAACATAAATAAAAAATTGATAGCCATCAAACATAAAACAATCACAAGCACAATGGTGTTTCTCAACACCCCTATACATGTACACATCCAAAAACTTTGAAACTGGCTGAAGTGTGCTGAACTTCTATTTGTATGTTGTCTATTTTTATTGATTTTGTTAATCTTTTCTTTGTCTACTACTTGTTGGTGTGGTCCTGATGATCCAACAATGTCAAATAAATATGGTATATGTGGTAAGAGCTCCTGCATTAAGGTAGAAAAGCCTCACATCCCTCGATCCTATTTATTTGTATGCCAAGGTAAGGTTAAAACTATCTCATTGACTGTTATTTCTCTACTTGTTTACGCAAGATCACACTCATGGTTATCTTGGCTTTGAATGCCTCAATACTGGTGTACTCTTTCTATATCAAACTAGAAACAATGTTTAGGTCATTTAGGTTGTTGTGCCTCGATGCTTACGTTAGTTTCCCATATCTTATCCAATGAAAGTCATATTCATATTCTTATGGTTGCAGTGGCACCAGTATGGATTGTATTGACTCTAATGTTCCAAAAATGCTCTATGATGAAAACTATTCCATGGGTCCAACAAACCACGTCCTAGGGATTGCATCTAGCATAAGATTGCACTTTCATTCTAGGCTTGCATTCTAGGTAGCGTTTTGATGGTCAATTCATTGTTCTCATAGATTTGTACAAGGAGGGATTCTTATTCAACATTCTGGCTTCATCATGAATACACAAGTGTTCGATCCTTTCTCTCGATCTTCAATAGTTCTTTTGGTTAGCATCTATCATACATCGTGACAACCTGCATGAGATGTTAGTACCATATACATCCAAACTCAAAATTGCATTTACATATCTCCATTCACAAGTACATTAACATAAATCATCTTCATACATACACATCTATGTCTATATACATATTCATAAAATCAACACATGTGCATCTCATACATATTCATAAAATCAAAACATGTGCATTTCATACATATTCCTGCATACATTTTCATACATCTAAACATCTAATCATATATCATACATCTCATAAAGTACAAAATAACAAATTCAATGATACCAAAAGCAGAGCTCATAAATATATATATATATATATAGAGTGTCGATACAAAATGGGTGCTACTCGAGCATAATCAATCTCAAAAATGCTATGATACAAAGATGCCAATGCATCAGATACATCATGAGATACAATATACAAAGATTGATCAAAATGATGAATCTAGCTTTGACCCTCTCCCTCATCACTTGGAGGAGGTGGAGGAGGAGGCATATCTGGATGAGCTGGTGCCTGTGCACCATCTAAGGCTCTGACACATGCTGACAATCTAGGTACCTACTTTGCTCTATCGGGAACTACACCAACATAAGCCACATAGTAGTAGGATACTCAAGATGACTATTGTTGTGTCTCCTCCTGAGACCTATCTAGCTTCTCTCAGAAGTCTCGCAACTCTTGGTCTCTATCCGTGAGCCAAGCATCTTGAACATCCAACTGTGTCTGCAGGTCCCCAATCTGCTGCTGCATCTGCAAAACTCTCCCTAGATCTCTGCAGGGCATCTTGTGTCTGTGATAATGGATCCCCTGGCACTAGATCCTGTGCAGGCTACACCTGCTGTATTGGCTCCTGCTCTACCTACTTGGCTATTTGCTTCATCCTCCGTCATGAGTGCCTCTCCTGTGCCCCACTGCTGCCAGCACCAAGACCAATCCTCATCAGCCAAGGAGGGATGTAAACCTATGTGGTATGTGGCTGAGGCCCCTGATGTGGAGGCGGCTGCAATCCCTGCTGTGGTTGTGGCTATGGCACCTATGGATGCACCACCCGCACTGGTACTCCCATCCCCACTGGATCTGTGAAATGAGGGAATGGATGACTGGAAAAATAATCTCTATATGTTGGCATCATGCCACCATCTACCACCCTAGCCATATAATCCCAGTAGGTCAACGGTAATGCCCAAACATCTATCATGCTATGCCTAGGATGTAGTCATGCTGACCACCCCTTCCTCACCTAATCGACAGAGCAGGTGTATGGGCAGTACTCCTATGAAATATCCTACGGTCAGCCAAACTCCTGCCACACTTGTGTTAAAGGAAACCTCTCGATCACTGTAATAGAGTGGCTGATCAGCGGCCATAAACAAAACATATATCTAAGATGGGCCCTATCATTGTCCCAGTCCTCGGTCACTCTCCAAGGTCACCATACTACTACTACCAGGTCATCCAGCTGAGCCCACCACTGCTTGATCTTACCCAGCATGGGTTGGGTGATCTGACCTCTATACTTATAAATATAAGGCTCATGAGGCTGCCTTATATCATCACAAATGAGCTTGGAGATAGGCAGGTGCTCCCATGCCCACACCTATAATACAAACACACTTGCAGCCATACTCTTCGCCTCTTTATAGGCAATCTCATGCATCTCATGGTACATATGGGCAATCATACACTCACCCCATCCATATTGTACTCGATCTGCCAACATCCGCTGCAACATCCTCCCCCACCCACACTCCAAACCATGATGACCATGATCTGACATCAGGTAATACCCTAGGAATGCTGCTAATACTATGACCAAGTGATGCCTTGACACATACTCTCTGATTAGCTCCTCCCATGGATGGCTCACCCATGACAAGGTCATCCTGTAATATCTCTCTGAGTGCTACTATACCTGCCCGTGACTGTATATCATACTCAACTTGTGGACCATGGAATGAGATCCTCAATATCCTGTATATATCCTCAAGAGTAACTATCAACTCGCCCTATAGAAGGTGGAAAGTGTTCGTCTCCAAATGGAAATGCCCCACCAGTGCTCCTAGTAATTTGTGATTCACCCAAATATCGGGTACCTCATGGAGGTGTGATAATCCCAATGTATCGATATGATAAATCTCAACATCAGCTAACTGCCTAACCAGCCCACCAATGGATGGATGGTGTGATCTAAAAGCAATGTCTGGAAACTCAACCTACAAGACAATCGAACAACAACGCACGATAAGTACTCGGCTAATGATCAAAGTCAATCAATGCAAATCTGAGAAATGAAGATACATAGACATCCTAAACAAGGCTAAAATGCTGATGAATATGCTAACGAACTAAACAATGATTCACTAAGACTCAAAATTGCTCTTTTCTTCCTCGTGAAGAAGCAACATTTGTGCAAAACTTTGCGTGAAGAAGTACACTGTTAACCATGAAGTTTAATTCTCACGTGAAGTTTCACCCAGCCTGGCGCAAGAAAACCCCCTTTCTGAGGGTTTCTCATGCGAGATGTGGGTGCCTTATTGCATGAGGTTATGCGAAGGTACCCATGAGGAAATTCTTTATAGCATTTTATCGCGCGAGCTTTCACATAGGCAGGCATGAAGAACCTAGTTCTTCACGTGAGCACCTGCAGGTTAAGTTTTAAAAATGTTAAAATCTATGCAAAAAATCAATAGAATGCGACAAAAATTTAATCAATAGGGAGGTATTCGATCACTTACCAATACCCCATATGCCGCTGACCGACTGTGACACCTAGATTGCTTGAATTGATGAGAACTCATGTGAACCACCATTTTCACTCAGAGCTCTTCTCTTGCAAAAGTCAAATGTGGAAATGAATTGAATAAGACACTTTTGATCTATATATAGGTTTTGATCTAATTTTCAAAAGTTCTCTCCGTTTTGTGTTAAAATTTCACCCTTGGCTAAATTGACCATTCTGAATCCATTTTCAGGATCGAAATCAAAATCTGACACTTCTATATAGCTCAAAATTGCATTTTAAATTTTTTGAGACCGACGCGATAGGATGCTTATATAGTCAAGTTTCTAACACCGCTTTCTTGTCAGAATCATATCCAATCACCTTTTTCTCAAATCTTTGACAATTTTTCATCAAAAGTCAACTCTAATAAACTCTGGTCAACCCTTGTCAAACTTGGTTAACCAGACCTCAAAATTTCTTAAAATCACTTCTGAATATTTCAAAATCTTCTGTAATCTATTCTGAGTTCTCCTCGACCTTTGAGTCAACATCTATCTGCGACTTATAGCTTTCAATCACCATTATGGCATGTCATCTTTCTATTTCGCTCGTGAGGGGGCAAGATGATTACATCATTGAATTGTTAGTAATAACTGAGAGGGGGGGGGGGTGAATCAGTGGCCTCAAAAATTTATCCTTTAAAATTTAATCCACCAATTATTACACCTCAGATTATTAAGTCCCTACAAGATGTATGCCTTTCAAATACTTGAAACAATTTACTGTCTGTCAGTTTACCTTGTCTGTCCTTATTCTCCTTGATTATCGATAAGTAGTAAAACTCATTTACCGATATTCAGTAAATATGCAGAGTATACCAATCAATCCAAAAATGCATATGTGAAATGTAAAACAATAAATTAATAAACCATACACACATAACACACGAATTTTAACATGGAAACCCTGTTAAGGGAAAAACCACTGGGACCGGTACCCCAAATTTTCACTCTTCTAAAGTGAGCCCTATTAGGAGACAACCCTGTTAAAGGTTACAAACACACTGTTAAGTGTGACCTTGTTAGAGGATTTTTATACATAGGTTGTCACTAAGTATCTGGCATCTACGCTACCATCCTTGAATTAGCCTCTAGACTGTCAATAAGCTTTATGCTAATCTTACTACCATCCTTGAATCAGCCTCCTTCTTAGAGTGTCAATAGGCTTTAGGTAAGACCGATGCTACTATCATGAGTCAACCTTTTTGGTAATCTGTTAGGATATACCTCAATTATAAAAGACTATTAAGTCCTGCTCTGTTAAGAGACTTAATGCTTCAAT
>MU226902.1:115527-142514 GCA_018584345.1 Thuja plicata
CCTTCCTTCTAAGCACACAAGCTCTGATACCAATTGTTAGTAATAATTGAGAGGTGGGGGGGGGGGTGGGGGGTGAATCAGTAGCCTCAAAAATTTATCCTTTAAACTTTAATCCACCAATTATTACACCTCAGATTATTAAGTCCCTACAAGATGTATGCCTTTCAAATACTTGAAACAATTTACTGTCTGTCGGTTTACCTTGTCTATCCTTATTCTCCTTGATTACTGATAAGTAGTAAAACTCATTTACCGATACTCAGTAAATATGCAGAGTATACCAATCAATCTAGAAATAGAAAACAATAAAGTAATAAACCATACACACATAACACAAGGATTTTAACGTGGAAACCTTGTTAAGGGAAAAACCATTGGATCGGTACCCCAAATTTTCACTGTTCTAAAGTGAACCCTGCTAGGAGCCAACCTTGTTAAAGGTTACAAACACACTATTAAGTGCGACCTTGTTAGAGGATTTTTATACATAGGTTGTCACTAAGTATCTAGAATCTATGCTACCATCCTTGAATCAGCCTCTAGACTGTCAATAGGCTTTATGCTAATCTTACTACCATCCTTGAATTAGCCTCCTTCTTAGACTGTCAATAGGCTTTAGGTAAGACCGATGCTACTATCATGAGTCAAACTTTTTGGTAATCTGTTAGGATATACCTCAATTATAAAAGAGTGTTAAGCCCTTCTCTGTTAAGAGACTTAATGCTTCAATGGTTAAACTGAAATATAATGACCTATTTCTAATGCAACTTGAATTGTAGATATTCAGATCTATTTAAGTACAATACCTTTCTGATCAATGTATCAATTCAGTTCTTTTGTACTTCACACTTTCTGCTCTGTGATGCTGTGCTTCACTGTTCATCGGTGTCTGCAAAATTCTTTAGCTCTCCCTTAGCTTGATTGATCAGGACTGTGAAGTTTATCCTTCACCAGTTTCTCTTCAGAATCTTCTATCAATTCACTCCCCCATGTATTACTTACGCAAATGAATTATGCTTGTCTCTTATATAGACATGATATCCCTTAATTATTGATTCTTGATTATTGATTCTTGGCGTGAAAAACAATCCAGCCAAATTGATTTACAGCTTTAACTCCTGATTTATCTCGTAGTTATCTTCTTGCCAAATGTATAAATCAATTTCTTTAACCTTGGTTGAATAAAACAAATAAAACAACCATTTAAGTCTATCTTTAAGCTCAGCCAGCTAGATATTTTTTCATTTTCTGATCTCTCTATTCTTTCAGTCAATTCTGCAGTTCGTCGCCGGTGACAACTGCCAGTTCCGTCAGTGCAACTTTAGATAGCTTCAGGATCTCCATCCATCATGCATCATTGGATCTTTCTCATTGGGCATCCTTTGATTTTGCTTTGTTAGGCAACACTATCTTCTACTCGTCGGGCATCACTGTGACTTTATCTCTATCTTTACCGATGGTGTGCACTCTGCTGGTGTGGTCTGTCACTTAGTGAATACTTTGACTTTTATGCATTGCTCAAAGAATAACCTCTGTTCTATTGATTCTTTTAAGTCTTTGGCATTATGTATATGACCATATAGATGATATCAAGTTGACATCAATGACAATACAAACCATTAACTAATTTAATGTCTTGCTTCATCTTCAACTTAACATTATCAAACATTCAAGCAGTTACATGTCATCATGAATCACTTCGAATCTATTTTTATCAACCTGATTTGATTTCAAAAGTCCTCGTTTCTAGGGGAATCTCATCACTTAGGGCATGTTCAATTTTTGTACTTCACAGTAAAAAATAACTCAGATCCCTAAGGCATCTTGTCAGCTCATTGTTAGGTATTTGAGCAATCTAACTAAGATCCCTGAGGATCAAGCTTCATTCTGGAGATAGTTCTCAAAATACCAGCTATTAGGTATCTAAGAAATCTAACTCAGATCCCTGAGGATCAAGCTTCATTCTGGATATGGTTCTCAAAATCTCATCTATTAGCTATTTGAGCAATCTAACTCAGATCCCTAAGGATCAAGCTTCATTCTGGAGATGGTTCTCAAAATCTCACCTATTAGGTATCTGAGAAATCTAACTCAGATCCCCAAGGATCAAGCTTTGTTTTGGAGATGGTTCTCAAAATCTCACCTGTTAGGTATTTGAGAAAATAGCTCAGATCCTTGAGGATCAAGCTTCATTCTGGAGATGGTTCTCAAAATCTCACCTATTAGGTGTCTGAGCAATATAACTCAGATCCATGAGGATCAAGCTTTGTTTTGGAGATGGTTCTAAAAATCTCACCTATTAGGTATTTGAGCGATCTAACTTAGATTCCTGAGGATCAAGCTTCGTTCTGGAGATAGCTCTCAAAATCTCATCTATTAGGTATTTGGACAATTTGTAGACACCCAAAAATGGATAGGCTTGCGACTTTACATTAAAATCACTAATTTTTATCTATTAATTAATGGTTTTTTAATAATAATTTAATCATCTATTTTCCTCTAAATTCATTCCCCAAATAATCTAATCAAATTCCCAAAGTTAATTAAATAATTAATGTTATTTAATTGATTAACTTTAATTGATTAATTACCATTAATTAAATTCAATTTCCTATAGTTTAAATTCAAATATTTAAACTTACTAATTAAATTCTTCCAATTAAATTAATTTCAATTAAATTAATTATATTTCATTCAATAAAACAATTCTAAATAAAAAAGAATTCAATTATCTCACATGTTGAAAACTTTAATTAAATAAATGAATTAAATATTCATTTATCTTCAAAGAGATAACTCCAATCAGATCACATGGGTTACTCCACCCATCTCTCCAGTATCCATGGGTAACTTCACCCACCTCTCTAGTCTACATGGGTAACTTCACCCACCTCTTCAGTTCAAAAAGGTAACTCACAATTAGCTCTTCAGTCAACCAAACTCTATCTCCTCTTTACTAATTGAAGAGGTGGAGTTTACTGATGACTTCTCCAGTTTCCTTTGATCTCAACCGTTCATCTCCATATCTTTGGGATTGATCTCAACCATTCATTTCATCCCCAATTCCTATATAATAAACCCTTCATAACCATTTGAAGGATCTAGGATTTCAAGCTCTCATGCGCCATTACTATGTCAGTTTGGTTCTAGCATTCAAGCCATCTTGCGATCACACACACATTTCAAGTATCAAATTCTTGATGCTTCTGAAGTCACAGACACTGCTCACACCAATACTGAGCATCAAAAACAACGTTTCGGAAGGAGTAGAGAGAGACAATAGAAGCTTCAAGCACCTTGGGGTTTGCATTCATTTGTTTTCCTTTCATTGCTTGTACATTTTATTGATTACATTTCAAGTTATTCATTTTGGTAGTTCTTGTGTACTTGATTTTTATTATTGTAAAACCATTGCTACTAACCCTCACCTTTGGAAAGCTTGGGAACCACGAATCACAAAAAAAGAGGCGTACATTTTGGTGAACCCGACGTGAACTTACAGCCCGCGTGAAATTTGGTCATATCTTTCAAACCGCATGGAATTATTTTATGAAAATTCTTTTGCAGGTTGACGCTGATCTAAGGAGGCCCCAAACAAAAATTTAGATTTTTTTGATTTTTTTAAATTTATTTTTATAATTTTTCTGTGATATTTCATATAAAAATCATTTCTGGGCACAAATCAGAGTTTATTTTCAAGAAAATTATATTTTTGGAAAGGTATTGAAATTATAGAGGGGGTTTATTCTCTGTGATTCTAGTTTCTATGAAAATATTTTGCAAAAATAACAGATCTTTTCAAACTGGTCTTGTATGATAAAATGGGTCCCTAGGGCACAAATTAAGGAATTATGATCTAAATTTTTTTTGGAGGTATTATTTGACGTAAGAAAGCTACAGTCCAAAATTTAGATTTTTCTGAATTTTTTACAATTTTTTATAATTTGTTTATGATATTTCATAAAAATTTAATTTTGGACACAAATCAACATTTCTTATTAAAATAGTTACATTTTTGGAAAGGTATTGAAATTATAGAGGGGGTTTATTCTCTGTGATTTTAATTTCTGTGAAATTATTTTGCAAAAATAATAGATCTTTTCAAATTGGTCTTTTATGATAAAATGGGTCCATAGGGCACAAATTAAGGAATTATGATCTAAAATTATTTTTGCAAGTATTATTTGACGTAAGAAAGCTACAGTCCAAAATTTAGATTTTTCTAAATTTTTTATGATTTTTTATAATTTTTTTATGACATTTCACAAAAATTTAATTTTGGACACAAATCAACATTTCTTATAAAAAAAGTTACATTTTTGGAAAGGTCTTGAAATTACACAAGGAATTTATTCTTTGTTATTTTATTTTTTTTGAGAAATATTTTCAAAAAAAGAAAGATCTTTGAAAAAGTTGTCTTTTTGTGTGTTCTTTCTTGATTTCTTGGTAGGATTGAGAAAATGACTAATGGCCAAGAGGATAATCAGACGCATACCAGGTGCTAGAGCATTAAGAGCTTCCAGAAGGAGAACCATCAACTATCAATCACAACAAAGGGCTATTCTTGCAATCATAGCTGAAGATCAAAGCGAAGCATACACGAGGTACATTGATTCAATTAAGAGATTCATAGGTAAGTATAAAGTCACCATTAATTTCAACAATCTCAATAATCCCAGAGTTTCCAGATATTCTGCTGTCTTGGAATGAAAAGCTTTCATTTTTTTGAGATACTAAACACTTTCTTTTGATAGGTTCGAATCAAGGAGGCAAGATAACAATACAACATAAAATTCATTCACTTGTCAATATGGGTTTAAAAAGAATAGTGCTTGTCACACATCTCACATCTCACATTTCAGATTTGGGCTTAAAATTGACGTGGGGATTAAAATTGAACAAATAAAAAAGAATCTCTCTATTTGGTGCATTAAAATTAAACAAGCAATTAACACCTACTTTTTGGGCTTAAAATTGAACACTTGTGCTTGTATGGTGGTGTAGATTAGTTCACATTTCAAATTTTCAGAGCTTAATCAATTTACATGGTGTCTTGAGTTTTGGGTGCAATTGCACAATATGTTAGATTAAAAACCTTTATACTTTTTAGAAAGGCCTATTTGGAGAATGCACTTCTTCCTCAGAGAATGACCTTAAACTGGTAATCCTTCCGATCGGTATATAAACAAGGTGCGAACCAAAGATCTGTCTTATCTAGCCAAGCTCGAGCAAGGTGTGTTGATGATAGTCTGGATCAGATGAATATCCCTAAGGAGCCAGCGTGGTCAACTAGGTTCTTAGGTGAGTCACACATGTACAAACCGATTGGATAGATGCCGCAGACCCTTACTACAACCTTGTTATTTAGAGACCAACCCGATTTACCTCCAAACAGGTACCTTATTATAGTGCAAGGGGTTGCAGGATTTCCCCCCAAGATTCCCAACATATGTGTCCCACGGTATTTGTGTAGTGAAAGAGATCTTCACTCCACGACAACAATACCTGGCAACAGAAAAAACACAGGCGCCTACGTCGTGGACCTTCATGTCCTAGTAGTGTGACAATTGCTGTATGAGCTAACAAACATTCAAGCATTGGGCCTATAACATTGTATTTTGAAGCCATTGACCTATATTAATCTGACTGTTCATTGTTAAGACCTCTTGATAATATTGCAACTTGAAAAAGTTGTAGAACATACACATTGTCAGTCGTCATTCTTCAAAACACAGTGTCTATTGTGATTGTTCTTTGATCAGTTTTTGAAAATGCAAAACAAACATCCAACTGTCAAAATGAGTCAAAAATGTTAAAGTCTAGGGTTGTCAACATCAAGTGTCTTGCAAATCTGAAGCCTTGTTCCAAAATATCAAAATTGTCAGACAGTGATACTTATCCTCTATTCTTTTTGAGACTGGTCCCCTTTTACTGCAATTGCCTACATTTTGCCGCAATTGATGGAAGTCTGTTGTAGTTAACTTGTTTATTGCCACAATCACCCTGTTTATTACCGCAATCAGTGATAAAGTACTGTAATTGACCATTTACTTTACCACAATCAGTGGAGTTGTACCATAATTGACAAGAGATACATTGTTCCTATTTTGACCTAAAAACCTTGAAAGAACTCTTCATTTGGTGTCCAAAACTAGAATCTATCCCAGGAAAACATGAAGAACATTGTGTGAATCTCTAAACATTAAATATCATCCATTCTCTGAAAAGCATGATTATTTTCTAAAATATTGTTAGTTCAAAAGCTTAGACTCAAAATATCTTGATCCCATCATATCAAACATCATCATTATCTCTATCAAGTGACTTTGTCCATGGAAAAGGTTAACAAATCTTATCTTTTTACATCATCCAAACTTTGAGATCAGGATATATCAAAATATGTCCTTAGAATTACCCTTGTCCAAAACATAACTCGGACTTCCTTAGAAAGGTTATCCTTTTTTTCACTTTATATCACTTGTTTTAGTTACAAAATCTGGACCACACTATGTCTCAAACACCTCATGAAGGGCCTTACACAAGGTTGAAGGCTAGAACACAACCTGATGATTCATATATCAACAAATTCCCTGCTTGGGAAACAGAGTAAGAGAACGATCCTTTCCCAAATACCAGTTCTTCTTTACTCTTTGAACAACCCCGTGGGTCAGATTTTTTCCAAAATGTCACAGAAGTGGAGATTGAAGATGTGGAGCAAGATGCATATTCCACACAAGTAGTTGACATTGTTGTAGAGAGGAATATTGAACATTAATTAGCCATGCTAATAAAGAAGGGAGTCAAACTCCCCGCTGAATTCAGTGTATCGACCATATGGCCCAAAAACCCTCTTGCTTGCAAAACACTACTCAGTCCTCTCAGATACTACCTGTCGTGTCTCAAATCTTCCCACCATTGGTAAAACCCACATTGGCATAGACAATACCCAATCCAACCAATTGCACAAACCAAGCAAGCACATATTCCACTCAAAACATGACAAGATCGCAGCTAAGTGCACCCATGGTCACTAGTATGCCTCCACCTTTGATCTCATGGCCTAGATAATCAAGCTCTCATGCTATGCCCTCCATCCCACCAAATACCAGTTGTTTTGAAACTATGCCTCTACTGTAGTCAATTCCTACTAGTCTTGGGATCAACACCTCATGCCCACAGGGATCCATCTCTGTAGGTATGACTTACAGTCAATTCCCACCCAAACCTACACCTTTTCCCATTCTGACATCAATCCAACCTCCGCAACAACAACCCCATCTTCAGTTTCCATAATTCCAACCCCCCCCAAAAAAACCCCAGCTTCATTTGCCTCAATTCCAACCCTAACAATAGCAACCCCAACCCCAGCTTCAGTTGCCTCAAATCCAACCCCAACAATAGAAACCCCAGCTTTAGTTGCCACAGTTCCAACCCCAGCTTCAACCCCAACCTCTGCAACAACAATATCAACCCCAACAGTATCAATCATAGTTTCAACAAAAACAACATTCCCAATCCCAACAACAAATGCATCAAAACCCACCATGGGCTACTCATGTACCTCCATTTCAAAACCATGTGATGGGAAATCAATATCAAGTCCCCAGGATGAAATCTTATGTTCCTACTCAAGGGACACATAGGCGTAGCCTCATACCCACTACAACACAGAGGAACATTGTCACACATCAGCCTCAGTATCAAACGTACATGTTGATGCAATAAATGCAAACCCTTCAAATCCAAATGATGTATATGCAAAATCAAGGGAAAACAAAATCCTACACTACAGAGGATTTATACCCATACCCCTTTGACCATTCTCTTCACATGTCTCCATTCCCAACTCGCTTCTCAGTACCAAAATTTGACAAATATAGGGGCAATACCAACCCTATTGAACATATCCGAGAGTTTTTTGCTAGTTGCATCAAAGTCGCTTATGATGAGACATATTTAATGCGACTGTTCCCACAAAGCTTGGTCAGACCAGCAATGGAATGGTTTTCGCATTTACCTCATGGCATTCAGTCTTGGGGTGAACTGGCTGAAAATTTCATCACTCACTTCCATCACAATATCGAGCGCAAGGTCAGTATCAAGGACCTTTGCGATATCAAATAGAAGGATGGAGAGTCTTTTGTGAATTTCCTATAGAGATGGAGGAATACTGCAAATCACATAACATATGATGTGCTCGAACAAGACCTAATAGTCATGTTCGTTGACAACCTGATCCTAGACATGTCATTCACAATAGAATTGCAGTTAGCTCTGAACTTCACACAACTCATCGAACAAGGAGTTCATTGTCAACAGAACTTAGTAAAATGAGGAATCCTTGTAGATCCAACACAAATGAATACAAACAAAAATGCAATAGACAAAGCTTAGTGGTGGAACAAAAACAAAAATGTCACCAACGATGGTGTCATTGATGTGAAGACAATCAACTACGCACAACCCAAGGTGTCACTGCAAGGTGCACCTATGGACAACCAACAACCCATAGGGACCACTCAACAAGCATGCACTCAAAACCAACCTCCCCCTATCCAAGTGGCCGCTGTGCCAAATAGTCAACAAAAGACTCAACGCAAACCATGATTTCAATTCTAGCAATGAGATTTCACACCATTAGGAGAGCCGATAGAATCAGCTTTACGCAAGCTAATACAATCCAACACTATCACTATCCCAAAAATCAGGGAATTTGAACAAGATGCCAACAAACCAAAGTGGTATAATGACAAAGACTTCTGTGAGTTTCATCGGGTGAAAGGAAATAAAATGTCTAACTGTTATTGATTAAAACATGCTATCCAAGATCTAATTGACATAGGGGTCATTGATGTAAAAAATACCCAAGCCAAAGGAACAACTGATCACACTATCTTCAATGATACATTTCATGATCACAACAAGGGGAAAAGCCTCTAGTTCTGGTGGATCATCCAAACAGGTCAGCTATACATATGCCAACAGTGATAACATTATCAATTACCTCAATCCTTCAGATAGCCATGTGGCTACGATCACTATCAAAGACCAAGGTAACAATTGTGCTATAACCATGCGTCGTACTAGAGTTTTCTTGCAAGGAGTACCATCCTCATCTTCTATATCTATCAATCCTAATGCAACCTCAGATCCACATCCAAGCATAGTGGATCAACTAAAGAGCACACCTGCCCAGATCTCCATGTTTGACCTATTACGCATATCTTCGTAGCATAAACTGGCACTTGACCAAGCCCTTCAGAACATAGTTGTCCCAAGGGCCATAGAACTTGAGAGCTTCCAAATGATGGTTAATCATATAGCTGCTAACAAACATGCCACATTCAGAAACCGTGATGTGCCACTGCATAAAACCTTGCACAATGATCCTTTGCACTTGCTTGTCCAGGTCCACAAAAGTGCTATTCGTAGAGTCCTTGTTGATGGTGGAGCTGGGTTAAACATCTGTACTCTAAAGTTAATCAAGCAACTGGGCTATTCAGAATCAAGCATTGATGTCACGAGGAGGATAAATATCAGAGCTTAGGATGAAGAGGAAAGATCCTCTAAAGGTATTATCATTCTATCTGTCTGTATTGGTCCAGTGGTCAAAAACACTCCCTTCCAGATCCTAGATCTTGAGTTGGGATACAACATGTTGCTAGGGAGACCATGGATACATGAAATGCAAGCCGTACCCTCAACATACCATCAATGCATCAAAATCACACACCAGGGAGACAAAATAATTATAGAGGGAGATCCCCAACTATTCCAATACTATAATGCAGTCCAAATCAGCACTGAAAAATAGGTACCCCTAAACCAAGATGCAAGCATCCCCTCCTCTTCAGATTCAAATCCTAGACTTCAGAGAGTTAAGTTCTATTCTGGAGGTGAATCTAAAACCTTCATCAATCGATCTTTACATCATCAATTCTCGAAATCGATTTCAACTATTCTTTTATGCTTCAAACATCAGACTATTCTTTGAATCAATGTGCTACTCACACATCAATTCAAAGAGGGGCAAATGTAACACCCCAAAATTGGCATCTTGCAACCCTAACCAATTTTGTTGCATTTATCAATCTTCTGAATCATCAAAGTCCTATGGTACTAGGCAATTCTGAGTTTCGACTGACTCTACTTGACTTAAGTGTCAAATACAAAAAATCCTAAATTTGCATTAATCACATACTATATTTAATTCCTAAATATCAATTACAATTGGATAAATAAACCCTATGATTGAATTAATTTAATTACAAAGTCCTAGCACTTTAATTAAATTAAATTCACCCTTTCAGCTAAAATAAATAAAAAAGAATTAAATAAAATTTGATTATTAAATAAATATCCTCATTTCAATAATTGAATTTAATTATTCAAATAATTGAGAAAGTACATTTATGAGGTCATATTTCATTTTTCAATCAAATAGTCTCTCCAAAATCTTCACTTCAGTTCAGAAATGGAAACGTTGAGTTAACTGTAATTCAAAAGTGCAACAAATCAATTAACTGTTTCATTCACCCAAAAAACCAACAAGTTGACTGTTTCTCTCTAGGAAACTTGCCATTCTAAACTGGACTCTCATTCTATAAAAGAATCCTCTTGTCTCTTATTCAAAAGGAGGAGAATGCATTGTTGAAGTATCAAATCGCTACTGGATTTTTAATTCAATATTTGTGTACATTCAAGCCTTCATTGTTATCATCATTATTGCAATAGATTAATATCATTCCATAGATTAATCATGCATAGCTTAGTTTCTTTCAAGCATTCTTAACTTACTCTCATCTCTCATTTCTAGATTAATCTTTCATACTCATTTCTAGATTAATCTTGCATACTCATCTCTAGACTAAATATTGCATTTGCATTCTAGATTAAATCCTCCATTCTCAGATTGGTCTCAGTTGTTGGACTCTCTGATTCTGAGAGCTACTCAAAACCCCTTCTAGATAGGAGGCAACAAGTTGGCTCCTCCAGAAATGCAGGATGGATAACTTCATATTCATTCCTATATGTGACTAAGGAATAAGGACTATGTTGAAGTGTATGACTAAGTAAAGAGGCCCACATTTACCGTATACACCAAGTTCCCGCCATTTTCTCATTTACCCTAATGTCTCAATATAACAAATGGAAGTTGGATTAATTTTCAAAATACCTTGAGAACCCTATATAAGGGTATTATTCTAATTCATTTAAAATACACTACAATCAAGAAGCACTCAAGGTGAAATTTCATCCAACTTCATTCTTTAGATCTAGGTATTATGGTAAGGTACAATAACCTTAATTGAAGCATGTCTTTAAAATTCATGTTTTAATGTTTTATCAAGTCATATTATTGCATCAGCTCTTGTGATCACATTAAAAGAGAATTGCATGAAAAGGTATAAGATTAAATACTTCAATTTTAGATCTAGTCTTTTATATGCTACACCATTCTTTCATTTCAATTTCATGACTAAATCCAAAATTAGGGTTTGACCTAGGGAAAACCCCCATTAACACAAAATTTTATCTTCTTTATGTGTCGAGGTGGCATGATTACAAGACACAAATTTGGGATTAGCCAGAGTAGATGAAGACCCATAGATTGGAGTAAATCCAAAAAGAGAGTATTGACGATGCTTTGAGCGATATAATCTTAGAAATTTCTAATGAGATTTCCAAGCATAGTTCTTAGTAGCATAATAATTATAGAAATACCATTTTCCTCTACATCTATCTTTCCTAGGTTGATGTTTAGCAAGAAACACTAACCTCCTAATTTCAAATCAGATGTTAGCTATAGGTTCCTCTTTGTCTTCTCTTTCTATATATATATAACCCTAGTGTGCATATATATTATGTAATATCCTATGCATATAAAAAACCATCAATGTTTGTTCCTTTGGCCCTAGAATTTAAGTCATGCCCTTTACGACAACTTTTAGTATTGTCAAAATTAGATTTAGGTTGATAGACTAACCCTAACACGTGCCAATATTGATCGATGAGATGAATAAGCTCATTAAATGTAATTAGGGCTAGTGGTAGAGTCCCCACATAGCAAAGCCTTAAATTGGAATCTCAAGAAAGAAAACTATTAATTTTTGGATACAACTGTCTACTACTTTTTAATTCTTATGTTCCAAACCTCATGAAGGAAATATTGAATCAAAGAGATAACATGTTATGCAAGCTTGCAATGATTGCTTTGGGTATTTTACAAAAGAGTGGAGAAAACTGTGACATAATTGATTACAGGTTGTTAGGACTGAATGCTTCCATCTAGTTCTTAAGGTGGAGATTTTAATTCCTCCAAAAAAATCTAAAAATAGGGATCAATGATAGTATCATTTGCATTAGGACTAATGAAGAATATAAAATTGGAATCCAAAGTCTGAAAATTTATCTTACTTGCTTTAATTAGAAATGGTAATTATTTCTTATATTAGTCTTCTTCCAAGCTTGTAGATCAAGGATGTTCATACACTATGCCCAGACACATTTCTTTGAACCAAAACTCTCTTCTATAAGAGGATGTGAAAAATTGAAGTAACTTCTGAATATCTTTGACATAACCCAAGGGTCATCTTCTCGGTATGTTTTGACAACACCATTTACCTTGCCATGGAGGTCAATTTCCCATAGTGGAGACAAGTCATGCTGTATCAAAACATCATCATCCAAAAAACCACGTTCTGAAGGTCTACGAAAAGCTATCCGTAAACAGTCAAGAAAAACACTATCAAATTCTCAAGTACATAAACAAAATCATAGATATTAGGAAGTCATAATTTACACCTTCAAGTAAAAATGACTAGTGACTGAAAGTTTACCTCTAAAACATATATGTAAATATGGTTCATTATTGAGAAGTGTTTAGGACTTTGCACTTGGATTTTAGTTGCCATGGAAGTGGGAGGAGGCCTTATTCCATTGACATTATCTTGATCGTAGTGTCTTTGAATATCATGGTCATTATTCATGGCATCAAAAATAGGAATATTATATTTTGTCATCCATATAAATTGATGAAGATATTTCACTTCAATAACTGTTGGAGGAAGATAATTCAAAGAAAACCAAGCATGCATTGGTGCATATGTTCACTTATCTATAATAACATGAAAGGTTATCCTTTCTGGGTTGGCAGAGTTCCTTAGAGTTGATGAGACTACCATGGATGCTGTAAGGACATTATTAGTTGCCAAAAGAAAATGTCGATATGAGTTGTCAATAAGATAGGGAACTATTTCAGCCTTAGGTGAAGGTAGTGTCTTTCAATCCTTTGCATTGGAGGAATATTCATCTGTCAGCCTTAAAGAAAGGTGATCCAAGCCTTTGGGAATGTTTCTTGTTGCATTATGTGTATACACATATTCATGCATCCTTGCATCCTGCCTCTTCTATTCATGTTTTTCCACCTAAAAAGAGTTCCCAATCATTATTTAGTACTTGAAAAAATCTTACAGTGTGACAAAATTTTCATCAATTGTTTTAGCATATCCAAAATATAATTAACACACTCTCTCACCATGAAATCATGCTAATTAAATCTTACCCTATTTCCCACTCTAAATGGTTTGTATTGGAATTTGATTTACTTTAAGCATTAGAGACCCTTCTTTGGTTCAACCAACAATAGAGAAAAGGTAGCTTGATTTTAAGGATGTTCATTGAAATATCATTTGGGTAAATCAAGTAAAAGAGTAGTTTAATTGAGTGGTTTTATAATTTCTACAAGTAATTAGAAAAAATTAAGAATCATTTTTGTATCAGAACAGATTTCTAATCCTTCAAATTGTGGAAGGATGTATAGCAATGACCAAGTCCTCACTGAACAATAAATTCCTTCCTCACAAACCAGAAATCTCTACTCTGAATTTTAATAAATAGGTGAGAATATATGATTTGAATGCATGTGTGAAAACTTTGGAAAGAAACAAGGAAAAGGTGATAAAAAATCAATATTGGGTTAAGTAACAAAAGAGGAAATGAATTACCAACAAAATATGATGAGAAGTTGATGAGAAAAGAACAGTCCTCCATGTGCTAGCCAAGAAATTCAATATTGGGTTAAGTAACAAAAGAGGAAATTAACTGCCAACAGAAGCTAATGAGAAAAGAATAGTCCTCCATGTGCTAGCCAAGGAATTCAATATTCAAGATGATGAAGATACATATGAGACAAATGCATTGTGGGAAGAAGAGAAAAATCTATTTAAAGTCAAAACAAAAAATGATGCAACTTAATTGATTAATTAGATACCTAGAGATGCAACTTAATGTCTTTTCCAAATTTTATTTTTAACGTTTGAATGGATAACTAAAGACATGGAAGATTTGAGGATGAGCACAAAAGGTTAAGGAAAAAAATCTAAAGTGCACTAAAATTGTTACCTAAGCATTGTTCAATCATGAAAATATGCAACAAAATATTACAATCTATTTATTAAGCATCCCTTGTAATCCAAATGTCAATGCATTCAATTTCCTCAAAGTAAACATGCAATAAAAAGTATGCATAATTTGTTCCCCTAGAACAAATGAAGTTCCCAAAGATAAAAAATTAGTAAATATAGAGAAATCAAAAAATACCTAATATAAGAAAAATCAAAAGGACCGCCACTCGAAACCAACTATAGTTAACAAAATGATAAACCAATGGATTCATAAACGATAACTTCATCAAGCCTGAAAAATAAATTAGGATATTTCCCCCCACTATAAAGTTTTCACACACAATAGTTCAACAACCATAAGAGACATTATATTCTATCAAAACATTCAACAAGGACAAAAATGACCACAAATACCAAATACATTACCAGATGTAATGAATCACAATCAAAAAATAATGAAAGAAAACTCCCAACTAATTAAGAAAATTTTTTAGACATAAAAGAGACATTGGAAAAATCACAGGGAGGAAGTATAGTACATATGAATATTATTAATGTCTATGCATAATCTTCCTAAAAAAATATGTAACCATACCTCAACCATATCTGCTTAAACATGAAGCACAAGAAACTTTTCTAATACTTTCAAGAAAAGGTTCAAAATTGTCCCAAGAAGTAAAAATACTTTTGAGTGAGCAGTGCTTTTGTAATATACCAAAACATGTTATTCTCTAAAATTCTGATTTCCACCCTAATTATTATTTTTCAGATTTGACATTGCATAGGAAATTGAAGGTAATCACAAGAATAATGAAAAGAAAGATAAATGTTCAGCAAAGATATCCATTCATTGATAAATTTTGAAACATGATATAAGTGAGATTTTATCTCAAAGAGTACATTGTGTAGATTCAGAATACAACAATGAATCAATCAAATACAAATCCTTACTTCTTCAGATTGTTGTAGCTTTAAAAATTAGATCAACCTAAACATACAAAGAGTAAAAATAAGAATTTATACATCATCTATCCCTTCCATGTAGGAACAAATTAATCTTCATCTATTCTATCCTGCCCAACAATTTGTCAAGTAGACTACCCCCTTTCAGCAACACAATGGAAGGGAGATCTAAGTGCCAAAAACAATAAATATGAAATTAAAATATAATTGGGAACTGTGTAAGAAAATGTTAATAAAATATATTCTCATTAATTATATATACTCACAGGTAGCACAAAAAAATCTAAAGTATAAATCATATAAAAGAAAAGTCAATAATATTAGCTGCCAAATATTTATACCTCCATGGTGTAATCATAGAAAAATATCTAAATCACATGTAAGTGCCAGATAGAAATTCAAAGAAAAACAAGAAATTAAGAACATGTAAGGCAGATAAATTGATGCATGATACCACATGCCTATATCATTAATGCAGAAGATAAATCTTATGAAAAGGGAAAAAAAACATAGAAAATAGTGATCTAGAGCATAGACACAAATTATAGGATCCAAAACATAGAAACTCATATCATTAAAATTAAAAAGGCTATTGAAATATAAAAACAACATGCTAAGCGTAGGCACTTGAATGACCAAATTACAGAGTAAGATACCCAACAATTATAAAATGCAACTACGGAATTAACAACACTGTAACATTAAGAGCATACAGAAAATAAAAATAATAATCAAAGAGGCAAGCATAAAAACAAAAAATAATGACCCCAACAACATTCAAATAGGTAGGGTGGGAGAGATCTTGAGATTAGTACATAAATATACTTTACTAACGAAATTAATTAAAATCTAGTAAGGAGTTAGATTACACTACCTGGTAATAATAAGAAGTGTTTTGACCTTCTCATTATGTGTTGTTTCTTACTCTTCTATAAGGATATATCTTTCTAGAATCAATATTACCATGTGCTCTACATGCGGCCCACACATGAGCTCCAGGTTCAGTGACATTCGACCAATCTAAAAATGCATCCTTCGTTGTTGAACATTCGGTGCACCCTGAAATCATTACAGTCCATGAGATGAATTATTTGTGAGACATTTTGTCAAACAATTGGTGCATAACCATTACATGATATGACTTTTCTATGAGACATTCTGACAAACCATTGGTGCAGAACCATTACATTAGATGACCAGAACTAGATAAGACCTCAACACATGAAAGTGTAGTATGTTAAATGTACAATTACCTTGTAAAGGTGTTCCCATTTTATAGCCACATTATATGATTTAATTCTTGATCAAATGGAAAAGAAGTCAGATCCAATACCTTGAATGCATGGAAAAAAACTTTACACCTCTAAAGATGAATGATAAACTCAATCAATAGAAAGAAAGAAAAAAATGGGTAGACTTGTGACTTGACATTAAAAACACGAATTTTCATCTATTAATTAATGGCTTTTTAATCATTAATTAATCATCTATTTTCTTCTAAATTCATTTCATCTATTAATTAATGATTTTTTAATCATTAATTAAACATCTATTCTCTTCTAAATTCATTCCCCAAATCATCTAATCAAATTCCCAAAATTAATTAAATAAGTAATTTTATTTAATTAATTAACCTTAGTTGATTAATTACCATTAATTAATTAATTAAAATCGATTTCCTAAAGTTTAAATTGAAATATTTAAACTTACTAATTAAATTCTTCCAACTAAATTAATTTAATTTCATTCAATAAAGCAATTCTAAATAAAAAACAATTCAATTATCTCACATGTTGAAAACTTTAATTACATAAATGAATTAAATAATCAATTATGTTCAAAGAGATAATCCTTAATTAGATCACATGGGTTACTCCACCCATCTCTCCAGTTCACAGGGGTAACTCCACCCACCTCTTCAGTTTTAAAAGGTAACTCAAAATCATCTCTTCAGTTAACCAAACTCTATCTCCTCTCTCCTAGTTGAAGAGGTGGAGTTTACTGCTGGCTTCTCCAGTTCCCTTTGATCTCAACCATTCATCTTCCTAACTTTGGGATTGATCTCAACCGTTCATCTCATTCTCAATTCCTATTTAACAAACCCTTCATACCATTTGAAGGATCCCGGGTTTCAAGCTCACATGCACCATTACTCTATTAGATTGGTTCTAGCATTCAATCCATCTTGTGATCACACACACATTTAATTATAAAATTCTTGATGCTCCCAAGTCATAGACGCTGCCCACACCAATATTGAGCATCAAAAACAATGTTTGGGAAGGAGTAGAGAGAGACAGTAGAAGCTTCAAGCAAGTGGGTTTGGATTCATTTGTTTTCCTCTTGTTTTCTTGTACATTTTATTGATTCACAATTTCATTTTTAGTAGTTCTTTCTATTTGATTTCCCCCATTGCAAATCAGTGCTACTAACCCTCTTTGTTGAGTGTTACAAAATTTGATCCTATTGCGTACTTTTTGGTGAAACCGATGTGAATCAAACAACCCGAATATACCTTGCAAACAACAAACAAGTCTTTTTAGCCACAGACATATGATTTTAGAATTCTCTTCTATGCTTTTTCTCGATATCTGTGTAATTTTGCAATCGATGATACTTTACCGTAATTGATGGAAGTATACTACAATTTTTTGGTTTATTATTGAAATTATTGAAAGGTTTTCAAAAAAAAATTGTCTCTATTCACAAGTCTATTTTCTTTCTCTGTGTCACAATTGTTCGTTCGGTGCCACAATCGCCATCATTTTACCACAATCGCTCATAGATTGCCGCAATTGTCTGATCTGTGCCACAATCAGTGTTGCTTTACCATAATCAGAAGTACTTTTCCACAATTGCCAAAATATCATCGCAACTAATTGTTCTTTACCGCAATTGCCAGTGCTTTACTGCAATCGCCAGAAATATTGCTTATCAAATCCAAATCATCTGTCTATCTATTTTTAATGTAAAATTTTCTCATTCTCTGTGGAGAACTGGACAAATCACTAATAATAGAGAAGGGTAAGTATTTGTGAGTATCAATCATTTTGAAAGATTTTTTTCAAAGTTGCACATACTCTCATTTGAAAATATTTTTGTGGTACTAACTTTTCTAAACAAAGCAAACCTAAAATTAGTTCACTTGTCAATTTGGTGCTTAAAAAGAAAATTGCATGCAATCATCTTGAACCTCACATTTACAAATTGGTGCTTTAAAATTGACATGGAGGTTAAGAATTAAACAAAGGAAAATGAACATTTCAAATTTGGGCATTAAAATTGAACAAGCAATCAACACCTACTTTTGGGCTTAAAACTAAACACTTGTGCTTGTATGGTAGTTTAGCTTAGTTCACATTTCAACTTTGGGGTTTAAGTGATTAACCTTGCATCTTGAGTTTTTAGTGTGCTTGCACAATCTGTTAGATTAAACACCTTTATACTTTTTAGAAAGGCCTATCCAGGGAATGCATTTCTTGCTCAAAAAATGACCTTCAACCGATAAATCCTTCCGATCGGTATATAAACAAGACATAAATAAAAGTTTTGTTTTATATCTTTCCAAGCTCGAGTGAGGTGTATTGATGATAGTTCAAATCAGGTGAATATCCCTAAGGAGCCAGCGTGGTCAACTAGGCTCTTAAGTGAGTCACACACATACAAACTGATTGGATAGACACCACAGACCCTACTAAAACCTATTAATTAGAGGCCAACCCGATTTACCTCCGAACAGATACCTTATTATAGTGTGAGGGGTTGCAGAATTTCCCCCCAAGATTCCCAACATATGTGTTCCAAGATATTTGTGTAGTGAAAGAGATTTTCACTATACAACAACAATATCTAGCAATGACAAAAACATGGGCACCTATGTCGTGGAACTTCATGTCCTAGTAGTGTGACAATTGTTGTGTGAGCTAATGAACATTCAAGCACTGGGCCTATAATATTGTATTTTGAAACCATTCACTTAGATTAATCTGACTGTTCATTGTTGAGACCTCGTGATAACATTGCAACTTGAAAAAGTTGTAGAACATACACATGTCGGTCTTCATTCTTCAAAACACATTATCTATCGTGCTTGTTCTTTGATCAGTTACCAAAACACAAAATAAACATAAAAACTACCAAAACAAGTCAAACACGTTAAAGTGTAGGGTTGTTAACATCAACTGTCTTTCCAAAAATAGAAGCCTTATTCTGAAATCAAAATTTTTAGATAGTGAGGCCTATTTTTGAGTCCTTTTGAGATTGTTTCCCCTTTACCGCAATTGCCCGCATTTTTCCACAATTGATAGAAGTTTGCCGCAATCATCCTATTTATTACTGCAATTATCTTGTTTATTACCACAATCAGTGATAGATTACCACAATCAACCAGTCACTTTACCGCAATCGATGGAGTATTTTCGCAATTGACTAGAAACTTTTTAACACTTGTTTAGACCTAAAACCTTAAAAATACTCTCCATTTTGTGTCAAAGACAAGTGTCTATCCCAGAAAAAAGTGAAGAACATTGTATGAATCTCTAAACATTAAATATCATCCCTTCTTTGAAAGCATGATTATCATCCAAAAATTGTTAGTTTGAAAGTTCAGACTTGAAATATCTTGATCTCATTATCTCAACATCATAATTATCTCTATCAGTGACTTTGTCCCAGGAAATCATCAAAAATTTGAGATCAAGATAAATCAACATCTATCCTTAGAATTACCCTTGTCCAAACATAATTCAGGCTCTCTTAGAAAGGTTATCATTTTTTGTTTTCTTTATATCACTTGTTTTAGTCACAAAATCTAGACCATACTATGTCTCAAACACCTCATGGAGGGCCTTACACAAGGTCAAAGGAAAAAATCAACCTGATGAGTCTTATATCAACAAATTCCCCACATGGGAAATAGAGTGAGAAGATGATCCTTTCACAAATACCAATCATACTCTATTCATTGAGAATCCCCATGGGTCAGCTTTGTTCCAAAATGTCATAGAAGAGGAGCTCAAAGATATAGAGAAAGACACTTATTTTGCGCAAGTGGTTGACATTGTTGTAGAGAGGAACCTGGAATGTTTCTTAGCCATGTTGATAAAGAAGGGAGTCAAACTCCCTACTGAATTCAATGTGTCAACCATATGGCCCGAAAACCCTCTCTCAGGTCAAAACACTATTCGACCCTCTCAAACAGAACCTTTGGTATCCCAAATCTTCCCATCCCTGACAACAATGACAACAACACAGAATCTATCTAATAAAATCAATTCCATGAACCAAGTAAGCACATCTTACATGCAAATCATGAAATGATCCCAACTAAGTGCACCCATGGTCACTAGTATGCCTCAAACCTCAGCCTTATGACCTGTCCAATCAAGCTCTCATGTTATTCCCTCAATCCCACCAACAAGAAGCAACCTTTTTGTAACTATGCCGCTACTACATTCAATCTCTACTAGCCTTGGGGTCAACACATCATTCCCACAGGGATCCATCTCTGTGACTTTCACTCAATGACCACCCAAGGTTACTCCTTTTCTCATCCATAAACAACCTCAACCCGAGCAACAACAATCCCATCTTCTACAAAAACTACAACCCCAACCTTAGCAAAAAAAATTCCAACTTCAGTAGCAACAACAACCTCAACCCTAATAGCAACAATCCTAGCTTCACCAGCAACAAAAA
The DNA here is from genome assembly GCA_018584345.1 of Thuja plicata. Classification (NCBI taxonomy): domain Eukaryota; kingdom Viridiplantae; phylum Streptophyta; class Pinopsida; order Cupressales; family Cupressaceae; genus Thuja; species Thuja plicata. The sequence goes on from MU226902.1 coordinate 136,593, forward strand.
CCCCAACCCCAACAAAAAACACAGAGAAATCAACCTTGGGCCACTCACGTGCCCCCATATTAGAATCATGTGTTGGGAAATCAATATCAAGTCCCAAGGACAAGGTCCTATGTTCCAAATCAAGAGATGCAGAGGTGCAACCTCATACCTACTATAACATAGAGGTACAATGTCACAAATCATCCTCAGTCTCAAACAGACATGCTGATCCAACAAGTGCAGAACCTTCAAACCCAAATGATGAATATGAAAAATCAAGGGAAAACTAAATCCTACACCACAGAGGATTTATACCCGTACCCCTTTGATCACTCTCTTCACATGTCTCCATTCCCAACTCACTTCTCGGTACCAAAATTTGACAAATATAGGGGCAATACCAATCCTATTGAGAATATTCAAGAATTCTTTGCTAGTTGTGTCAAAGTCACACATGATGATACATACTTAATGTAACTATTCCCACAAATCTTAGCTAGACCAACAATGGAATGGGTCTCACATTTACGTCATGGTATTCTGTCTTGGGGTGAGTCGGCCGAAAAGTTCATCGCTCATTTCTATCATAACATTGAGCGCAAGGTCAGCATCAAGGACCTTTGTGATATCAAACAAAAAAATGGAGAGTATTTTATAAAATTCCTACAAAGATGGAGGACTAATGAAAATAGAATCACGTATGATGTACTCGAGAAAGACCTAATAGTCATGCTCATTGACAATCTAATTCTAGACATGTCATTTACAACAGAATTGTAGTTAGCTCCAAACTTTAAACAACTCATCAAACAAGGAGTTCGTTGTGAGAAGAAGTTGGTCAAACAAGGTGTCCTTGTAGATCCTACCAAAATGAATACAACCAAGACTACAACAGACAAAGCTAAGTGGTGGAATAAAAACAAAAATTTAACAGTTGATGGTGTCATTGATGTGAAAATGGTCAACTATGCTCAACCCAAAGTGTCACTGCAAGGTGCACCTATGGCTAACCAACAACCCATGGTTCCCAATCCACAAGCATACACTCAAACTCAACCACTCCCTATCCAAGTGACCGCTATGTCAAACAGTCAACCACAGGCTCAATGCCAACCATGGTTTCAGTTCCCAAAATGTGATTTCACACCACTAGGAGAGTCGATAGAATCAACCTTACGAAAGCTGATACAATCCAACAATATCACTCTCCCTGAAATCAAGGAATATGAACATGGTGCAATCAAACCAAAGTGGTATAATGATAATGAATTCTGCAAATTTCATTGAGTGAAGGGACATAGGACACCCAACTATTATCGATTGAAACATGCTATCCAAGATTTGATTGGCACATGGGTCATCAATGTAACCAATACCCAAACAAAAGGAACCACTGATCACACAATATTCAATGACACATTCCATGATCAAAATAAAGGGATAACCTCTAGGTTTGGTGAACAGTCAAAACACGTCAACTACACTTATGCCAATAGTGACAACACTATCAATTGCCTAAATCCTTCAGATAGCCATGTGGCTCCATCACTATAAGAGACCAAGGTAACAAATGTACTGTAACCACCTTTCATACAATATTTTTCTTGTAAGGATAACCTTCCTCATCTTCTACACCAGTCAAACCTCATGCAAACTTAGATCCCAGACAATCCTAGTGGATCATCTAAAGAGAACGCTTGCCTAAATCTCCATGTTTGACCTCTTGCACAAATCTCCGCAGCATAAACAAGCACTTGACCAGGCCCTTCATAAAGTAGGTTTTCGAAGGGACATAATCCCAGAGAGCTTCCAAATGATGGTTAACCATGTAGAAGGCAAAAAACATGCAACATTCATAGACCATGATGTGCTGCCACAAAAAACCCTTGCATAATGATCCCTTGCACTTGCTTGTCCAAGTCCACAAAAGCGCAATCTGTAGAGTCCTTGTTGATGGTGGGGCTGGATTAAACATTTGTACTTTAAATTTAATTAATAAATTAGGCTACTTGGAATCTAGTATTGATGTCACAAGAAGGATCAACATCAAAGCCTATGATGAAGAGGAAAGATCTTGCAAAGGTATTATCATTCTACCTATCCAAATTGGCCCAGTTGTCAAGAACACTCCCTTCTAGATCCTAGACCTAGAATTGGGATACAACATGTTGCTAGGGAGACCATGGATACATGAGATGAAAGATGTACCCTCCACATATCATTAGTGTATCAATTTCCCACACCAGGGGAAGAAATCATTATTGAGGGAGATCCACATCCATTCCAATAATGTAATGTAGTTCAAACTAGTACTGACAACTAGGTTCCCTTGAACTAAGAGGCAAGTATCTCTTCCACATCAAATTCAATTCCCAAAGATATCATAAGAAGAGAGGGAAAAATATCTATCACTGATAAGGGATGTGGTGAATACAGCTATGAGGAAGCTTTCACTATCACAAACATGCCTCAGAGCCCAAGAACATATGGCATGCCACAACCAGCTATTACAAAAGAAACCCCAGAACCTATTCTATTCAGGTGTGCACCCACAACCTTCATCAAATGGGGAGAAATTGCAGAAGAGAACACATTTGATCCAGATATCAATACATGGTTGTATCAAGATCCACAAGAGACACTTCAACAACCCCTACCCGTATCAACCTATGGAGCTGGCTATACAATGCTAAAAAGGTTTAGGTATGATGGTACAACTAGTCTGGGGGTCAGACAACAAGGCTTAATGGAATTGTCTCTCCCTCCAACCCATAGAAACAATAGAGGGTTAGGCTATGGGAAACAAAGAACCATTCCTATCACCCAAGACATACCCTTTGACCAAGAACAAATAGAAGAGTTACACCAGGGGAAAACCCAGGACACATCTTGATCAACAACATAATTAAATAGTTGTTTCCAGTTGAAGTGGGAACCTCTCAATCTTGATCAACCCTCAACCAAGAAATCCACAATAACAAGGGAAGTGAGACATCAGATGCGTGTTCTAGAGAAACTGACTCCCACAAGTATGAGTGGAGATCGAATCATGACTCTGAGCCATCAATCCCAGAATATTCCTCTTGGTTAGCCACCACCATACACCTTGACGATATATTCGACCAATTAGCCATAGACGACCAACCCTGTATCGATAAACACATCGATAGAAATTCATTAGGTGGTGCATCCACATCAAAGTCTAGGTTTTTTGGAACCATCTCCATTGTCCCATTCAACCAAATAGAGTCAACCCACCACAAGGACCTATGTCTTTTACACCTAGAAATGATAGAGTGGGATCAACAAGGACCGCCTGATATGGACACCTTCGATAATGATGAGGCTATCATAGACTTCATGTGACTTAGAGAGGGTATGCCATTAGGAGACCATAAAGCTGGTTTCTCCATCAACCTTGATAGATCAACATAATTTGGGGAGGAAGCTCCTCTTTCTAGTCATCAAAAGCAATTGAAAAAGAAAAAAGAATAGTTAGTAAGTGAAAACCAAAAGGAGCTTGCTGGCACAAAAAATGATAAAAAGATAAAACAAGACGTATCTTCTAGTGAAAACCTCAATGAGGCACTAGAATATGGAAATCAGGAACCCCTCCCCTTGACAGAGGAAAATTTAGCATTATTAGCAGAAGAAACAAAAGAAATCAACTTGGGTGATGACAGGAACCCAAAGAACATCTACTTAGCATAATCACTCACCCTAAAGGAGAGAGAACAACTCATCAGTTTCTTCAAGGAAATGAAGATCAATTTTGCATGGTCCTACTTAGACATGCCAAGATTAGATACAAATCTTGTGCGACATCATCTCCCGTTTCTACCCAACACCAAACCTGTCTAATAGAAGCTGAGAAAGATGCATCCCGATGTTGCATTACTAGTCAAGGAAGAATTGAAAAAGATCCTAGATGATTATAAGTTCATAAGACTGATCCCATACGTAGACTAGATATCTAATCTAGTACCAATTACCAAGCGTAGTGGTCATATTTGAATTTGCACAGACTTAAGAGATCTTAACAAAGCTTGTCCCAAGGATGACTTTCCTTTGCCTGATATCTATATGATAGTAGATCTCACCGCATGACATCAGATGCTATCACTCATGGATGGATTTTTAGGGTATAATTAGATAAGGATTGCACCAGAGGACCAACACAAAACATCTTTACATGTGCATGGGGCACCTACTATTGGAACGTCATGGCATTTTGTCTAAAAAATGTCAGAGAAACATATCAAAGGGCCATTACAAACATCTTTCATGACCTCATCCACAAGAAAATGGAGGACTATGTTGACGACATACTTTCCAAGTCAATGCTTAGGAAGGATCATCTACAAGTATTGGGACCCATCTTTGACAGAATCCAAGAGTACAAGGTTCATTTAAACCCAAATAAATGTGCATTTGGGGTCACAATAGGGAAGCTATTGGGATTCATAGTGTCACATCGGGGCATTGAGGTAGACCGAGAGAAAGTCAAAGCAATACTGGACATGCCACCGCTGACCAACCTAAGGCAACTAAGGGGGTTATAAGGTAGGCTCAAATCTATCAGGCACTTCATAGCCCAATTAGCAGACAAGTTCCATCCATTCTAATATCTACTACACAAGGACATAAAATTCATATGGACATAAAAATGTCAACAAGCGTTCCAAATATTCAAGGACTATCTACTCAAGTCTCCCATATTGGTGCCACCAGTCCAAGGTAGGCCATTGCTTCTATATATCTCAACAACTAAATCAATGTTAGGCGTACTCTTAGCACAAAATGATGACATGGGAAAGGAGAGAGCTATCTACTATCTCAATAGAACATTGGTAGGCTATGAGCTCAAGTATAAGCCAATTGAAAATCATGCCTAGTAGTTGTCTTTGCTTCCCAGAAGTTGAGGTATTACATGTTAAGTCATCAAACAAAGTTGATAGCGCACATCAATCCCCTCAAATATCTACTAATAAAAGTAGCACTCATTGGATGATTAGCAAAGTGGGTGATGATCTTAAGTGAGTTTGACATAGAATACGTAGATAGAAAAGCCATCAAAGGGCAAGTGATTGCGGATCAACTAGCAGAGGTACCTATTCAGGATCATCAGCCTATCATATCTGAATTTCTAGATGAGTCTATACTTACACTCCAACTAGAAATAGAGATATGGAAACTATACTTTGATGGGTCATGCACGAACCATGGTGCAGGAGCAGGAATAGTACTCAGCACTCCAAACAATGATGCAATTCCCAAATCTTTCAGACTCTACTTCCCATGCACCAATAATATAGCTGAGTACAAGGCTCTAGTCATCAGATTAAAGACACAAATACAATGGAGAATCAAGAACCTTAAGGTCTACGGAGATTCATAGTTGGTCATTAGCCAAGTCAACAATGTGTATGCAATGAAACCTAACCTGTTGGGAGCACGCTCAGACATGCAAACGTTAGAGATATACATCAAATAACAACATTAAACATGTCTAAAAACATACTATTAAAAAAAATAAGAGATCCATCACAACCTCTGATGAGCCAAACAAGTGCACCCAAGCCTTGTTGATTTGCTCTTAGAGAGGTTTGTGGGTGTGCTCTCCCAACACAATATTATAATCCCATTATTTGATTAAAAAATGTAAACTAATTGATTGAAAAGAGTGAAGAACTCAAGAGACAAGTATTGAAAACTTGTCTCAAGCCTTCACTTATGAATGCAAGTGCAATACTATACTATGATGAAGATTCAAATGACTAAGCTAAAATGATATGCATAAGACAAATAGAAATGAGTTCATTTTCCATTATCCTAACATGTAATTTCTAAATTCAACTATGAACTAATGAGCATGAACATAAAATGCACTAAGAATTTCTAGAGCTATACTAGCATGATAACAATGCATAAATGAGAGATGAT